>OU015493.1:153253138-153548138 GCA_907164885.2 Dolomedes plantarius
TATTCATGTCACTGGGATCACAAGACAAGTTCCCCAGTCTGGAGGACGCACGAAGAGAGAAAGGATCTCATACAGAAAGTAATACACAGACACAAAAATAAATTAATTTTTCACTGATGATGACTCCGACAATAGACTGTGGTATTCTCACAGGTTCGGAACGGATACCTATTTCGGGCTGAAACGAACTTTACCCCATATGACAACCAAGCCTCACGCTGGAATCAAACCGAATCCCGCGGAATGTAAAGCAAAGACGTTATCCACTATGCCATGAGGTCGGTTCGACTGCTTGCGATTTCATACAGAAATATACCTAAGATACCGAAAGTATTCAAGTACCAAAGAGCCGCCACCGGAGGCTCTCCATACTAGAAATTGTTGATTTTTTTATTATTATTGTCAGGTATACTATTTCGTTATTAAAAGGATCTGTTGTCTGTCTTCTTAAAGGTTCTCAGTAACGGACATCTCTCTTTATTTGTAGGATCTGATGGATTTGAAGTAAATAATATTGAAAACTGTGGTATAAACATTGTTTATCGAGCACAAGTCTCCCTCTCTTTCTCAGTATATATATATATTTATTTATTTATTTATTTATTTATTTATTTATTTATTTCTCTGGGAGCTCTGGTCAGATGCTCTTCAGAGAGGCAAAAATAGTATTTTTTTGTTTCTGGACTCTATTATAAACACAACGATGGTATTAAGATATCTAAGCTACTTAATACTGGTTTGATCAAATCGTGTAAACTGTGTTGACTGCAAAGTTCTCTATAAGACTTGAACAGTCTAAAAGGAAGAAGCCAAATCAGTCACAGAATCGATTAGAACCATAAAAGATTAGAAACCGTAGAATTGAAAAATTTGTCTGTACCAATAGAAAGAATGAAACAGTAAAAAGCTGTTCCACAGTGTCAGTTTTTACAATATTTGGACAAATGTAATTGTTTCAAATGATCTGAAGAATAGAAAAAAAGACAAGATGGCCAGATTACATGATGTCTGGAGAGTGTGGTCCTGTAGACAACGAAACGGCTTCTGAAAAGCAAGTGCGAGAAGAGTATTAAGCGAACAGACTGACGACAAAGAGAAAAAAGAAAAGAGGGAGTGAGATAATAGTAAAAGCACAATAACAAACACTTTAACAGGTTTTACAGTGCGTGTAAACTTTAAACTTATGTAGTTATCACCAGCACTACCGTAACTCAAACATTTCTTATGTTTTATTTTCAATTTCAGATATAAAAGAGCCTTAAACAGAAAACAATTTCCATTTGAAATTAATTTTAACGTAATTATTACAAAACCAATACAAAACATTTTTAATATGAATAGTTTCTATGAAATCGAAAGTAGATTTCTAAAAGAGTTGCCACTATCGAGAGAATGATAGGTAAAGCGAAATCCTCCATGATAAAACTGGATTATTCAGACTTCTAGAAAGAAGCTAAAGACTTCCGAAATGTGTTGTGACATTTTACATAACAATTCGTATTCCCTAGATATCGTATGTAAAGCTTATTTTCTACTGCACTCAGTGCGAAAGAGCTTAGAAAAGTTTAACCTACTGTCAAAATATAAAAACGACGTGTCGGTTTTGAAAAAAAATGGTGTATATGAAATTTAGTCAGATTTATGTCCTTATCTGAATGACTTTTTAAATTTTTTGATAATTTACTGAATAAATTGCACTATTAGAATGCCGAAGTAGTGAAATCATTAGTTTATCGTACTTATTATATTATATATATCACACTTATTATACGTCAGTGCAAAAAAGGTTTTGAACATATATCCGATTGGTTTCTAGATAATAGATTAATCTCTCTGGTTTTGAACTATGTTTGATAGATGACCTGCTATTTGATATTTACTTTTGTCAATTATAACACTATGGGAAAACAATGTACACTTTTAGGCAGGCATTTGGGTTTCTAATTGACACAGATTTATTTTGACAGAGTCTCATTACTAAGCATATGTTAAATAGGGCGCAAATCTGTGGTTCTCCGCTTATAAATACTTTACAAATAGCAGTAAATACTTGACTAGGTAACAGCTGTTGATATATTACACCCTAGTTAAATTTTCTGTCACTTCTTTTACGTTTTATATGCTTCAATTTTTTCTAAACGAAAAATCAAAACACTTCGATTTGAACACTTAATATGTCTTTTAAATATGAATATGACCCCTTTCTGCCAATACATAGTGAAGCTGAGCTATGCAGGTAAATAACTTATTGAAAAGAATGTTAATGAGGGATCGTGGAGCTCTGAAATATTCGACTTGAAGTTTCAAAATCACCAGCAGATTCTAAATCTGACGGAGACGTATTAATAAAAAAGAGACTTGTACAACTTGTGGCCGTATATTAAAACGCTGAGCAAATTTTGCGTCGCTGATAAAATTTCGGATCAAATATTAGCTAGGAAGGGGGAAAAGCGTAAATGTTTTTACATCAGACGTCGTTTATCATAAGTTAAAAGATCGTAATCGATGGTAAAATTTTCAGTTCAGCGAGGTAAATTAGTTAATCAAAGTAAAGTGGAAAAACCACTAATTTCATTTTTAATGAAGAAAATTGTTGAATATTTACTTACTGGAAAATTCATTTTTTGGGGCTGCTCTCATAATGTTGAACAGCGATTTCATTTTAATTGCATTTTACGGCCTAGTTTTGTGTTTATGTTCTTTTAAAGCCACTTTTCTGCTAGGAGTTAATATAATTACGCAACCGAAAAGCAATTAAGAGAATTTTACTTTAGTTAGAGCATTCTAATAATAATTAACTCTATTCGAATATGTGAAGCATTTTTATGTCCTTGTTTGGCAAATGCATTAGATAAAACTCTAGGAATACTACGAAACTTTCTGGGTTTTTTGAGGTGTGTATGCATTTTTTCCCGCCTTTATATATTCATTTTTATTCAACGAACAATTTAATGAATTATTAAAATTTCTTTGCCTATAATATTAAACTAATCCTATTAAAAATTATTTTTTAATTAACATGACTGATTAAAGCTTTGAACTTATAAAAGGACTTCACATTATTGATTTCAGCATTATATTTTATATGCAGCGCTTGAAAGAAAGCTTGGAGAAAGAAGGCTTCTGAGTCATATTAGAAGAGTTTATGTTCTCTAGATAAATATGGCTGATATGTAATATACTTTTCAATATTTTTTACTGTCTCAAGTTTATGCAATGTACTTCTTTTTTCAACTAAAAATAACTGTAGGGACTTTTGCTGTCATATCTCTTTAATAAAACTACTGATACTTGCTATTGTTCCTTATGTCTCTAGGGTCACACTACGAAACCTCAGTTCATATATACATATATATATATATATATATATATAAAATAAATACATCGTTCAATGTATGCAATTGATGTAATATATATATATATATATATATATATATATATATATATATATATAAAATCGTAACGGATATTTTTATAGACCAGGTAATGTAGAAGAAAATATTCAAATTAAATCTAATAGCACATACTAAAGAATATAGTGCAGTTAATATAATACAGTTTGACGAACATATCTTTTACTTTATTTTAATATTTTTTTTGATAATGTCCAATCGTCTGCCGCATTAGCAAGAAAGAAAAAATATTTTTTTGTCTATTTAGTTGCTACGCACGTGACGATAAATTAATTTAAAGTACCAGAAAAAGAAATTACGTGATCAGCATTTAATAAATTAAATTCAAAAAATGAATCTTTAAAAATTCCCCAAAAATCAGAAAATGGAGGTAAACATTCAGAAAAGATTTCATTTTAAAGAACTTTTTATGATCTTTCTCGTGATATAGATTTTATAACCCTCAAATTATTATTTTAAATGCAAAATTTAAAAAAGTTACTAAGACAGCTTAAAAATTCAATTTTTAAAAAATCTAAGAAGAATTTTTCAAAAATCTGTCTTAGAGCACCCCTACAAGAATCACCCTGCAAAATTTTAGCCCTTTAGGTCCAGCAGTTTGGTCTGTGCGTTGTCTGTCAGTCAATCAGTCAGTCAGTCAGTCAGTCATTTATGGAACTGTTATATACACTCATGGACAAAAAAATTAGCTCACCAAGAAGGAGTCGTAAAAATGAAACGAAATTTTACATATGTAATGACTACTTTGACATAAGTAAAAGTTAAGAAAATCAAAGAAAAAGGATAATTTATTTCAGAGAAAAAGGCAAAAGAACGGAGGAGTTAATACTCCGTTGGACCCCCTCTAGCGCGAATGCACGATGCTATACGATCGGGCATTGAGTCATACAAGTTCTGTATGATGTCTTGAGACATTTCGCTCCATATTTGCTGTAACCTTGCCTCTAGTTCGTTCAAACTCGTGGGATGCCCGTCTCGTCGTCCCAAATGATCCCAGATATGCTCGATTGGAGACAAATCTGGGGATCGGGCAGCCCAAGGAAGGGTAGTAACAGTGCGGAGACAGTCTTGTGACACCCTTGCCGTATGAGGCCGAGCATTGTCTTGCTGAAAAAAGGCTCTTGGGAGCCGTTGCATGAGTGGCAACACATGTGGTTGCAGCATTTCATGAACATACCGCTGGGCTGTCATGATGCCACGGAACAATACTAGGGGTGACCGTGTATTGTAGGCAATGGCACCCCATACCATCACACCAGTTGTGGGAGCGATGTGTCGCTGTACAGCAAAGGCAGGATTGAAGCGTTCACCACGGGCTCTCCACACACGAACACGATTGTCATCACTGCCGAGATTGAATCTGGATTCGTCGCTAAAGACGACCTGGTTCCATTCCGCTGCAGTCCAGTTTCCTCGTGCGCGGCAAAACTCCAAACAGAGGCATCGATGGGTGGGCGTCAAGGGCAGCATACGTAATGGGCGCCGCGATACCAACTGTCCTTCAGCCAGGCGCCTTCGTATGGTTCGAGAAGACACAGAGGCCCCTAGTGAAGGTGCTACCTGTGCATGGATGGCGGCCGATGAAGCAGTTGGCTGTACGCGTGCATTTCTTACGATGTGGCGGTCTTCTCGACGACTGGTCTGTCGAGGGCGTCCTGAGCCTGGTCTTCGTGTACATGACATCTCTCGGGTCCACTGGTCCCAACACCTCCTCACAACACAATCAGAGCGGCCTAATTGACGAGCTACTCACCTAGCTGACCACCCAGCTTCCATCATCCCGATGATTCTCCCCCTCTCAAACTGCGACAACTGCTTATATTGTCTTCGAACACGGCGTAATGGCATGTCTATCTCAGCTCTTCCTTTGTAAATGATTAAGCACACTCAAACAAGCTGTGGTTACCTGTTTTATACTCCACAAAGTTTGATGTTCAACGCCCTCTATCGGCTATACGTAATGCGCAATCACGCTGCATTTCTAATCATTTGCATATCTCCCCTACATGTACCTTCATGGCAAGTTTCGTTACGATCCCGCAATTATTTCTTGTTGCGCTAATTTTCAGTCCATGAGTGTATTTATATAGATAAGAGGAAGTAGGATCATACATACGCACAGAGAAATTTTTTTTATTAAAATAAAATGAACAACTTTATCCCATCTACTTAATTTATCCTAGAGTTTTAATTTTAGACTAAAGAATTCCAAACCGAAAATAAACTATTTTGTTTACCCTTGACTTGAATCTGACTAAAATTATGCTCACAATTATATAATAATTGCAGTGTTCAACCCTATTACGAATTCATAAACATTTCCTAATCCAACTAGAATCCGACGTTGGAATGTTCTTTAATTAGAAGAACATTCCACATGAGTTAAATCCCTTGCTTTTCAAAAATTATCTCACCCCGATTTAGTCACCTAAATACTCTCTTCCTTCGATTTAATGTGATCTGGTTCACAATTTTAACACTAAAATTTTATCAATGAGCACTCTGTCTAACGGCTTCATATGAACTTTTATGGCATCAGCTAAAGCCAATTTTTCCAGACTCCTAGACTCGCTAAATTGGCTACAGAATCACAGGTGCTTCCATTTACCTGCAGCGTCCTACGTCATCGATCACCTATCTAAATTAATGCTTTCCTTAGTTTTCTTTTTCTCCCGTCGTGAAATCAACATAAAGTTATTTGGAAGGAAATTTCCAACTAAATGGGAGGGAAAATATAATTAATAATCAAAATATATGTAATTTTCGAAAACTCTAGAAGTATGCGAAGATTTGAACTCTACAGGGGCAAATATGCGCTCCCAATCTTAGATGTATCGAGAGAAGGGACTCTAAGATAACACAAAAAACACATGAATACATTATAAGCTTGCATGTTAGTTTTAGAATCCAGTGCAATCTTAGACATTTCGAGAGAAGGGACGTTAAGATAACACAAAAAATACATGAGTACATTATAAGCTTGCATGTTAGTTTTAGAATCTCATGCAATCTCAGATATTTCGAGAGAAAAGACGTTAAGGTAACGCAAAAATTACATGAATACATTATAAGCCTGTGTTGGGATATTCAATACTCATTCTCCGTTTGTCTGCAAAGGCTGTGATAGAGCTCAGTCGCCGCTAGTGTTGACGCACTTATATCTGCACTCCGCCTATTGCCGTTCTGGTGTGCGGATGTGTTTACGATAAGGGGCCTGTAAAAGTAGGCGATACACGTTTTAAATCTTTTACTAAATGTGTATAGTTGCGGCTGTAAATAAAACTTGATGTTACGACTCTGCCAGCCATCTTTCCTAATAACCTAACAGCTTGCACGTCAGTTTTAGAATCCCGTGCAACCTTAGATATTTGGAGAGAAGGGATGTTAAGATAACACGAAAGATACACGAGTCCCTTATAAGACTGCCTGTTAGTTTTAGAATCCCGTGCAATCTTAGATATTTTGAGAGAAAGGATGTTAAGATAACACAAAAATACATGAATACATTATAAGCTTGCATGTTACTTTTAGAATCCCGTGCAATCTTGGATATTTTGAGATAAGGGGCGTTAAGATAACACAAGCTCATAATGTATTCACGTATTTTTTGTGTTATCTTAACGTCCCTTCTCTCGAAATATCTAAGATTACACGGGGTTCTAAAACCACTTAAATATCTAAAATCGTCAACGAAATATCTATAATATTAGATATTTCGGTGTGTCTAGTTTCTATTCCTAAAGATAAAATCATAAATAAAATAATTGTAATATATTTTTTTTTCTGTTTCTTTACTTAGGTAACCGGATGCAATAGAAACCAGTTGTAAAAGAAGTCTTCATTGGAAGTAATTGTGGATGTATAATCAGTGGTGCGACAGTTGACCTGGTTCCAAAAATAAATATGAGAAATAAACAGAAAATATTCTTTATAATTCATGCATAGTCCTCTACCTCACATTAAAAAAATTCATAATTAATTAAAAGAACTTAAGTAAGTTTTAAATTAAGTCTTTAAATTTAATTTTGATTCTTAAATAAAATAAAATTTTTAAATCGAAATAAAGCTGAATTTTATTGATAAAAAATATTAATATTTTCTATAAGCATATAATGAAAGTCAAGCTATTTGAAGTTATTTCCAAGAAAGATGAAAGAGTAATTTATACCATAAATAATGCAACATTTGTTATTTGAGTAAAGCTATATTAGTTAGAGACGAGAAAGATAAGAAATATATATTCATACATGGCTTTATTTTTGTAAGATATGATGTTTAATGTTATTAATATAATGCAACGTCATAAGGAAATATAAACATTTAATATTTCTCTATAATTAAAGAACAAAAAACAGGCTCGATTCAAATTTTATGCAAATTCAGTTTTCTTCCTCAGATGAAGAGCTATAAAACGCCTACATAGTAGGCCCAGAAGGAGTTATCTTGCTCCACTTTTACAAAGAAAGCTGAAATGGTTCTAGGAATTCGGATCTTTTATAGCCTTCATTCCAGGGAGATACTGAGTTTTACATATTATTTGATTTGTTTTATAAATTCATGATGAGTCAAATTTCGTACAAACGTTATTCTTATAAGATTAAATGCTGTATTATTAAAGAAGTTTATTGTACTTTTAGCTAAATAAAACTAAAGAAAACATGGTTTAAAAGTACAGTAAAACCTCGTTTATCTGGCCCTCGTTTATCCAGATCTCTGGATACTCCGGATGAGATTTGTAGACATACAATGAATTAATTTGTTTAATGTTCACATTAGATAATAATTTTTAACTATGATAGCAAGAACGTAACAAGTGCTCCAAATATTCGCTTCTTAGTTTGATTCAGTGTACAGTTCCTGCATAGATTGTAATTTAAAATATGGTAATAAAATGCTTTTTGTTGAGTTTAAGAAAGCTTTACTAGACTACCAATTCTTTCTAAAGAAATGATGTGAAAATGTTTTATTTTTACATTTTTAACGTCTTGTAAATAATATTATGTAATTTTGTTACAAAACATAATTTTTTTTTATCGTAATAAACGATAAGTCTGCTTAGATAAGGATTTTGTTTTGCTTATTACCCATATTACCCGGATTATATAGATTTTCGATTATAAGGTTTGCCTATGGTCCCAGTTAGTCCGAATAAACGTGGTTTTACTGTATACGGAAAAACTAATGAAGCAAGAAAGAAATCGGTTGTTGCGTTTTCAGTTTGTAAAATTTAATTTTATGATATCCAGCTATACCATAGATAAAGTCGTCGTATATGATTGTGATTAATTACGTGATATAAGCTTTTTGATAACTGTAGGTCATATATTTGGAATGTAAATCTTATTAATATAAGTGTAATAAAATAGAGGCTCAAATTTTTTTCACATTTAATTGAATACTTCGACGAGAATAGATCAACATAAGAGTTTGTAGACTCTGTAGAACTAAGATAACTAAAATAAGCGATAGGTTTAAAAATACTAAAATGTAGATTGATAAATTTAAATATTTAGACAGCACCATAGTCATAGATTTACATCATGTTTACGTCAATGTGATAGGCATCATGACAACTTAATTGTACAATAATTAATTTCAACATTTAAATGTGATTAACAAATGTCTCTTAATTAGAATCATAGATGTTTACGACATACATTAATCTCCTTTATTTAATTAAAAGTCTTTTCTTACTGATTGAATTCGAGAAAAAATAAAAGGGTAAATAAATATTTCCTTGTTAGAAGAAACTTAAAAACAATATCGTACAAGAAGGAACAAAGTTTATTGCTACTTTGACTTTTAAACTGATTAATAGTATTTTATTAAATAACCTCATCATTATTCTGATTTTGTCAGGAGTTAATTGAGTTTCAGCTGAAAATAAAACATACTGTTCATTTAATATTAGCAGCAATTAAATAAATCCATGATGCCAAAATACAAGGCTAGTTTTAAATTTATAGTGGTTTATTCTTTCTGAGAAAGAAAGATGGTTCGAAAGTTTTCAGTAAACAATTTGTTAAGACTTGTAAAAATTGATACATAAGTGCTGCATTACATGTTTATTGGAAGTTAATTTATAAATTCCAATAAACTTATAACATTCATTTAACTGAAATAGAAAAATTGGATAATCCCAAATAAATGATGTCATTATTTAGTAATTATAATACCTAGAATAATGGGAATATAATTGCTGAGTGTTTGAGATTTTATTTTCATTCTCTCAGGAAAAAAAATATTAAAGTTTTAATTTAAAACTGTATCAGATTCAGAAACACAATAATTATATATGTTTCCATCATTCCTGTGAAGTCTGAAAAAAAATTGCTCAAGTTATTTTTACATTCAATTTATCAACATGATATGTCTTTAAGAAAAAATGTATGTGTTGAGAGGAGGAATTTTAACTAGAAAAAAATTTATGTTAGCTGAGAAAATTGTAATATATAAACATTTATCATTTACACACACTTACGCTTTACTCTAAATAGTTGAAAAACCTCCTGCTTGGCTCATTTTAATATGGAAGATTAAGGTATATTATTTTATATTTTACAATCTTCTGAGCATCTGCTTTGAGTCATTAGTCTTGAAATAGCTACTTATACATTTGTATTTTGCAGTAAGGACTTTTCAAAACTCTTACATAGACCTATAGTACCAACAAAATAGACGAGGGAACTACTCTTCCTAGGCCACTCTCTCCAGCGCAAGGTTTCGGTCTGTATTAGCATGAGTTATGATACGAGGACGTCAGCACCATAATGGTTAACGCGTCGGTATCCGATGTTAAAAGCACTTGGTTCAAGTCCCGACAGGCGGCACTGAATTCCCTCTTCTCTAGGCCGGAATAAATCTGTAGGTCGGAATGTCTTTCCTTGGTGTTTGTAGAGGTAGGAAGACAGTACTAGCCCACCAGATATCGCCCATAAGGATGCTCGATCTAAATTGTGGTAGCAGCAAATTTACTAGCAGGGATTCCACCTCGGATGGCCTTTGTTGCTATGTCGGGCAGCTTGTCCCTCGAAGGGCCTTGCGCCAAAAAACTTAGCTATGTCGGGCACTTTTTGGTGCACTTAATGCTATGGAGCTATAATTTGGCAAATATTCAAGGTCATTAGATTGGACCAATCACCATATCCGAACGTTTTGTTGGTAAGGATTGTTGTTGTTGTTGTAGTTTCTAATGCACCCTGGCAGGAAGTTCCAGACCAGATCCGTATAGGCATAGGTCTGAAGTGTGCGGTTCTGGTTTATATAGTACCACAAGAATCGGAGTCCGTCTTAGCTAGTTGCCACCTCAATTTTGACCGAGCAATCCCAGGAGCGACATCTGGGGGGATCGCACCCTTCCCCAAGCGAGAAATATTCATAAAGAGTCATACTTTTATTTCAGACAAATAAAAATGAATTTCCGTTTTCCAGCAATGAAATCAAGCATTCGTGTTATGGACCTATAGAGCTTTAACTCACTTATATTAGCAACAAATTTTTCTTAGCAAATATTTAATTTTAAAAATACGAATGAATATCATGTTATTTTGGCAACAGTATTTTAAAGTTCGATTTCCTTTGATTGTGATATAAATATGAAAATTTATTAAACTCAAGCAACATTTTAATAAATATATTTAATGAAACGTCAACAAAATTAAAATCACATACATGCAAAATAAATCCTATGAAATATTTTAAATACATATTATCATAACATAACAGTTTATCGGTAACAAAGCGGAATTATACAGATTGATTTATATAAATTAGTGGGCTTGGGAATGTTAAAAATATAATTAAATATATTTCTTCAAAATAATTTATTAAAATACTATAAAATGCAATATTAAATCTTTAGCAACAGAATGTTTATCAATATAAGAGTTCTCATTCATTGCTCATGATGATGCGAAGAAAATCCTTAAAATGAAATTGGAATTGAAATGAAAAATTAGGGAATGTTAAATAAGCCAATATTCATATCGCTATTCTGGTGAAATTTATGAATTATGTAACTGATAACGCAACAATGCGTGATAATAGCAAAAACGTTCCGTAATATTTGAATATTAAAATTCAATTTGTAATTTGAAAATACATGAAAGCTATTTTTTTATCATATGCATAGCACAAAAATAATCTGATTTGAAATTTTTAGTCCTTTTTTTTGTTGTTTGAAAATTTGAAAATTTTTCTATTCCCGTCCCTCAATATTAATGTGTGCTACGGAGTTATCAAATTAAAATCTCTGTTCTTTACTTCGACACATCCCCAACAAAATTAAGCCGTTGGCAAATATTTGGATTAGTGTATGCATGCTTATATTATTGGTCTAACATGTTTATGCAAGAAGTCAATTATGAAATATTTGATATTTTTTATGAAATTTCATTAAATTATATTTTTAAAATCATATTTTTTATGAAATTATATTTTATATGAATATTAGATTTATTATTAAATATTCGATACTGGCAATTTCCATTTAAAAAATGTATTTTTCTAAGATATTTATGCAATCCAGGAATATTTTTATTTTATTTTTATAAAAAAAAAATATCCCCACGAAGATTAAAAATTGATCTTTTTTGTCCACTTTGCAGAATTAACTTTTAAAGGTACTACAGATTATTTTTTTTGCGTTTATTCTTCTGCGTTTATTTTAACATTCCTACTGGACGTTTCTTATTAAATCCTCAAATGTTGATAATTAATTCACACTAATTAACAATTAATGCAACAATCCTTAAAATTAACGGTATTCACTTTTATTTAATCCACATTCAATAAATGGATTATAACGATTATTTTAGCAATCTCTAGAACTCTTTTTTTTGTAAGGCCTGCCTTTTTAACACCATGCTAATCTTAAAAATTAATGTTTAGCAACAAATCAGTCACGTGCTAACATTTACAGTCTTCGAATTAAATTCTTAGCTGGGAATTGCTTCACTTCAGGTTGTATACCCCATGATTCGTATAATACGAATTAATTTTATAGACCCAAATGAATCCGTCATTTACTTGTTAACTGCTTTTAAAAGACCAAAATTTTATGCCATAGAACGATGTAGAAAATGTGAGGAAAAATACAGGAAGGGAACAAAATTTTACTTGGGGTAATGTTTTATCGGTCTTCATACCTCTTCTATTTACAGGGTGATTTTTACTAATCTGACACTGCTCAGAGCCAACTCTAGCATGATCTATCAACCGGAATTCCAACAAAATTGATAGAGGGATTAAGGACGATATGGGAAAGCGTTTATATGAAAAAAAGTTCCAAAAGTCACCAATAGGGGAAGATATGGCCCTGTTGTCGACAGCACACTCGATAATTTGCACAAAACGCAAGTAAAACAAGAAAATGCAAATTCACGACAACGTAGTTGACAGCAGCGCCAGTATTTCGAGCTATAAAGATAAGGGATGAATACCGAAAAAGATGTAATAAGCAGAAAAATGAATAACAAAAAATTGTCACTGAAAAACTGCTTTATGCAGCAAATTCACTTTTCCCTCCTGTGATGAACATTCCTGGTGACATGTTACGCTCGGCCATTTAGAACGTAATGTTCAAGATTCAATGTAACCACAGTCTTGGTGGACGACACATTGCATCCTGAACCCTACGTTCTCAATGGCCGAGCGTAACATGTCACCAGGAATATTCATGACTGTCCGGGATATGTTGTCCTTTAGGGCCGTCAAGTTAGAGACTCCACCAAGATACACCTTGGACTTTTAATAACTCCACAGAAAGAAGTCAGATGGGTTAGATCCGGGGAGCGAGGTGGCCATGCAAGTGGCAAAAAGCGACTGATGGTCCTTTCTTTTGTAAAGCGATGCAACAGATTTCACACTGATCTTTATAGTCCAAAATAATGGCGCTGCTGTCGACCTCGTAGTCATGAATTTTCATTTTGATGTTTCACTTGCGTTCTATGAAAATTCTCGGGTGCGCTGACAACAACAGTGGCATATCTTCCCTTATCGTAGACTTTTGGAATTTTTTTTCACATAAACGATTTCCCATGTCCTCCTTAGTCCGTCTATCAATTTTGGTGGAATCGCGGCCGATAGATCGCGCTTCAAGTGGCTGTGAGTAGTGTCAGTTTAATAAAAATCACCCTGTAGTTTGCTAGGTAGTAGATGTGCTGGATTCGTTCAACTCAATGTTAACGTACGGAGAAAAATTTTCTGATGATTTTCGACTTGAATTTAATGATTATTTTTTAAAAACTGTACTTCCTAATGAAGAAAGAAATTTTTTGCTTTACTGCCTTATTCATTTCTGAAATTTTGTCCACCAAAAGAAATTATTTGCGTTAAAAACACAGCATACTACATTTTTCCACGAGTGGTTCAAATTTAAAAATATTATTTGCATTTCTTTAAAAGAATGAAAAAGATGCTCGGAGTAAAAAAAATTCTTTCGGAGTACAATTAAATAAAAAAAAATCTTTAAATCCAAGTCAACAATCCTTGGAAAAATTTTCTCCGTAGGTAAACAATGAGCTCAATGAATCCGGCAGAACTTTTACACAGCAGTCTTAATTCTCTTTCGTTGAATTAAAATCATGAAACTTGCATTGTTTGAACTTTTTGAAAGCACATTGCGGATGAGCGATAATTCCATAATATACATATTTACTTATACAGTTGATATTTATTTATACAGTCAATATTCATTTATACAGTGGATCATCTCCCACCCCATTGCCATTCTGTGGCTTACAAAATACACTAATCAGTTTAAGTTGCATATTATGAAAAATAAAATCGCATTGTACAAAACATCATGCCACAGACTATTGTCATTCTGTGGCTTATAAAATACACTAATCAGTTTAATTTGCATAATATAAGAAATAAAATCACATTTTACAAAATATCATGTCACAAACTATTGCAATTCTGTGGCTAATAAAATACACTAATCAGTTTAATTTGCATAATATGAGAAATAAAATCGCTTTGTACCAAAATATGGAACAAAATTATCCCAAGTCTCTCTTTGAAAATATGTATATAACTGACACTGGAGAAATCAGTACGTGGAAAATAAAGACAAGTAACCTTCAAAATATTTTTCTCAGCATAAAACAAATTTCTTTACCAATAAAATTTGAAACTACGTTCAACATAATTTATTTAAAAGTCAACTCACTTAAAACATTTTCACTCAAAACCAAATAAAACTTTTGAGTTAAATCTGTAAATATTTCGCAGAAAATTTCTGTTTGTAAATTTTCTATACGTCAAAATACAAACCAAGATTTCTGTAAAAATTTTGCATTTTTTTTGCCAATGTGTCATGTATTATACAATGAAAGTAATAAAATGTATAACCTAAGAGATAACGTACATAGAGGGCAATATTCCGGAACGTTTTTATGACTATAAACTTTTATTAACGTAAAAAAAGGGGACCAAATCACGTGCACACTAAAACAGGAATTGGATCCGTAAAATGTAATGTGATGTGTTCTTATCAAATTTTTAAAAGATGCATATGGTTCCCCCCCCCCCCACAATTTTAAAAATGGGGTTTCAGCCATAGTAACAGATGGTAAGTTATTTTTTCTTCCCTCGCCGCTTTTCCATTCAACAGTCGATATTTTGCACCAACTGGCGCCTTCATATCGACCATTTGATTCTGAATTGCTTTGCAGTCAAGAAAATTATTCAGTTTCCCTTCCCGATATTACTCATTCGAATCTTTTTCGATTTTACTGGAAATTTTATTTTTCGAACTTTAGTGTCTCCTAAATGTGGCCATATGCATTCATGGATACGCCTTAGAGATTCCCTTTTGTTCTATGAAATGAATTTACATAACATTATTACATTAAAATCTTCTTAAAACCTTTTTGTGTGCAAAATATGGAAAATTTTCTTTTATACTTTTCTTTGCTATATTTTTTTTTGGGGGGGGGGGAAATATTGTGATTAAAAAGGCTCTCGAATATAAAATTACACGGACAAAAAGTTTTTAGCACTTAATGACTTGCTATTGGTCTCATGTATTGCATAAATTTTCACATAAATGAATTATAGCTTCCTTCCTGATGAAATAAGCAACAGATGCTGCGAAAAATTTAGTATACTTTCTTGAACAATCACTTTATGTAATGACTAGCGGCCCGTCCCGACTTTGTCCGGGTTGAACAATTATCTATCTTAAGTAGATATTAGGTAGGTATAATTTATTTGAAATCTTCATGGTATACCACATTTTTTGTTTCGTTTTTCTGAGGTGTTAGAATAAATTGATTCTCCGCATTTCCTGACCTAGAGAGACCAACATGTAATTGTCCATGAGTAAAACAGTCTTCCCGTAAGTCAACATATTTGTATGTTTGACCTTGGGATTTGTTGATGGTGATGGCGAAAGAAATTTTTATTGGAAACTGTAACGCCAGGCACTGAATCGTGTCCGGGGCCACCCGCATGCCGATTTTGGTACGATTCGGCCTCTAGTCTCGCTGTCAGTGAGGACAGCCGCGGAAGCTGTCGAAATAAGCAACTTTTAAGGGCAGAATCATTAAAACATTAATTAAAAAACTCCGGGGCCCGATTTTCAAAAAATAGTATGCCTATGTTTTAATCTGAACTATCAACTATATCTATACAAAATTTCAGCTCAATTGAAGCGATACTTTTTCACTTATAAAGAAACAAATCATAGGCCTATTCGAAATAATCAATAAATTTCACAGTTTCAATGAAACACACTGATTTTTGTATAAGGTTCAATAATTCAAGTTCGATTTACACAAATTGTGCATAAAATTGTACATAAATTTAGAAACATAAAGTTTATAAGTTATATAAAGTTATGTAATATTAAACCAATAAATTTCCAGTTGATAGCCAATAAATTGTAAATCTTTTTTTACCTTAAATGTCCAATAAAAGAGCGTAGTTCCAAATGTAATTTTCTTGAATAAACCCTTAAACGTTGCCAATTTCAAAAATCCTTTTTGTGTTTATCAATACCTCCTCCACTTGAATCTTTGAAATATTAAAAGTTTTACTGATAATAAATGTAAATGTAGTTTGATGTTTTGCTATGGTTACTTGACTATGGTTGACAAAGGAAAAATTGTAAAGGTGAAGCATCAGCTCAACATTTAGGCCGCTAACTTTCTTTCTACTGATCAGATATACATAATATATAGCCTATGTCCATCTGGAATAATGTACCTTTCAAATAGTGAAAGAATTTTTCAAATAGGTGCAGTGGTTCCGGAGATTACCCTCCACATACAAAATCGCTCTCTCTCTTCATATATTAGTATAGATATAAATTTGCAAAACTTAAAAATTTGAAATGTGTGAATTGTTATTAGGAATTTTGAGCTTCCCCCTATGAATTTCGTTGTTGTTGTTGTTGCGCCTCCCTGCCACTAAATGCTTCAATTTGTGATGAAATTGCTATCCGAAAGCAGGTTTCATTTTAACTGTGTTATCCGATTACTCAATATAATAGAAATAACATATTTTGAGTTCTGAGAATTATGGATATTGTGAATTTTCATGTATATAATAATTAAAAATACATTCACAGTATTCCTGCTCATGCTATTGCTTCGATATTAATCTATTTATCTACAATAATTCATAAAATATCAATGAAGTTTCGTAAAAAATATTAAGTCTGATATTGATATGTTATACGAGTGCTTAGTACGATAGATATAGACCATTTTGAGTTCTCCTAATCAGTAATATTGTGTATATTCATATATTTGAGTACTCAAAATTCATTCATAGTATTCATATTGACGTTATTGTGGAAATATCAACCCATTTATACACAAAAATACATGAAAATTTTAAAATTTCGTGAATACGTATGTCTGATAATATTTAGTTATACTCAGTATGATAGTTATTGATCAATTTTGAGTTTTTTTAATTATTAATATTGTGGATATTAATATTTGTAAGAATTTAAAATGTATTCATAGTATTCTGATCAATATTTCTGCTGCGATGTTATACAAATTATTTACAATAATTCATAAAATATTGATGAAACTTTGGAAAAATGTTATGTCTGATAGTGATATGTTATATGAATACATAAAATGATAGATATAGTTCATTTTGAGTTTTCATAACCATTAATATTGTAGATACTTATATATCTAAGAACTCAAAATGCATTGATAGCAATCAGATTGACGTTATTGTTGAGATATCAACCCATTTATACACAATAATTCATAAAAATATTAATAAAACTTCGTAAAACATTAAGTCTGATATAATTGTGTTAAACAAGTACTCAGTATGGTAAATATAATCATTTTTGAGTTCCTTTAATTATGAATATTGTGGATACTAATATTTCTAAAAATTTAAAATGCATTCATAGTATTCTGTTCGACATTACTGCTGCGATGTTAATTCATTTATTTATAATCTAATATATATAAAACTGTACCGTAACTGACTGACTGACTGACATATAACGCACAGACCAAACCGCTGGACATAAAGGGCTGAAATTTTGCATGGCGATTCTTCTTATAGTGTGAGGGGTTCACTAAGAGAGATTTTGGAAAAATTCTTCTTAGATTTTTTTAATTAAATTTTTAAGCTGTTTTTGTAACATTCTTTAAGTTTGCATTTCAAATAATCATCCGAGGGTTATAAATTTATATCACGAGAAAGATCATAAAAATTCCATTAAAATGAAATCTTTTTCGAATCTTTACCTCTATTTTCTGATTTTTGGTGAATTTTTAAAGATTAATTTTTAGAATTTAATTTAATAAATGCTGATCACGTTGTTTCTTTTCTTTTAATTTTGCGTCACGTGCATAACAGCGAAATAGACAAAAAGACTTTTTTTTCTTACTAATGCGGCAGATTATTGGTCATTATCCAAAAAAATATTAACATACAGTAAAAGAAATATTCCTCAAACTGTACTATATTAACTGTACTATATTCTTTAGTATGTTCTATTAGATTGAATTTGAATATTTTCTTATACATTATTTTGTCTATAAAAATATCCGTTACGGCTTTTTTATAAATATATTTTTTCGTTTTTTTTTACATCAATTGATCGTTGTATTTATTATAAATATATATACATATTTTTGGCATTAATTGCATACATTGACAGTTGTATTTAATTTGAATGTACTCCGTAGCGAAGTACGGGTTTTCAGCTAGTAATCCATAAAATATTAATGAAACTTCGTAAAATATTAAGTCTGAGACTGCTGCCGCGATATTCAATGTTGACATTCTCATGTGATTCTTCAGCATCTACAAGGTGAGCCACTTTTAGGATCGTCAGTGTCAATAACAATTACCACGCAATGGGTCAGGTCACAATCGTGGTCTTCAAAATAAGATTTTCAGAGTGGTTAAAGAACTATTAGATTTCGAGTTGTCTGTAATGAATTCCTCAGCTAGGATGTAATTTAACATAATCTTGGAGCAAAATAGAATAAAAAAGCGTTTTACTTTTTCGTTTCAAGTCGGAATATTTCCAGTGATATACCAGAAATATATCCATCTTTATGTTATTACAAGTGATAGAAGATTAATGTTAAATTTTTTCGTAAGAAATGAGATACATTCTTTGATACTATATTTACAATATAATCAGATTAAATCAGGTGATATACACCGATGACGTGGCTCCATTCAAATATGTGTTAGGTGATTCCGGTTCTGCACATTAATAATTAAAACTAATGTGTAATGATTTAAAGTCATACACAAGAACATACAAAGTTAAAATAAAGTATATAGTAAACATGAAATATATTGAACGTTATTAAGCGTTAAATAAGGTACATAAATTTATATATATATATATATATATATATATATATATATATATATATATATATATATATATATATATATATATATATATATATATATATATATATATATATATATACACACTCAAGAGCCAAAACATTATGACCACCTGTCAATAACGAGTTGGCCCACCTTTCGCGCAACACAGCTTCAACCCGCCTTGGCATGGATGCCACAAGTCCTTGGCAGAGCAGCCGGAGCTTGGGCCGGAGACAGATTGTACCAGATGTTTAAGCAACGGTCACGCAAATCCGAGATATTGCGAATTGGTGGTCTTTGAACTCTGAGCTGCCGTCCCATGACATCCCAAATGTGTTCTATCGGATTGAGATCCAGTGAATTAGGCGGCCAGGACATTAACTGGAATTCAGCATCATGTTCCTGGAACCACTCCAACACAATTTTAGCCTTGTGACACGGGGCGTTGTCCTGTTGGAACATTCCATTTCCAGCTGGAAAAACAGAGGCCATGTAAGGGAGGAACTGGTCCGCAATGATGTTCAGATACCCTGTAGCATTCATGGTCTGCTCTACCACAACCACGGGTCCCAGAGACGCCCAAGAGAACGCCCCCAAAGCATAATACCGCCACCACCGGCCTGTGTATGACCTACTGTACATTGAGGGAGCAACAGTTCGCCTGGAAGACGGCGTATCCTGACACGGCCATCGGCGTGATGAATGACAAACCGTGATTCATCTGACCAGGCAACTCTCTCCCACTGATCCATGGACCAGTCGCGATGTTCCCTGGCCCAGCGCAGGCGCAGTTGGCGATGACGCTTGGTCAGCAAAGACACACGAGTGGGACGTTTGCTGCGTAGCCCCATATCCAACAGTGTCCACTGAACAGTGTGCTGCGATACTATTCTACTTGGCCCTGCATTGTATTGGGTTATCAGCTGAGCCACTGTCTGGCTCCGGTTTTGCTTCACCATGCGAGACAGTCTCCGACGACCTCTTTCTTTGATAGCGTGTGGACGTCCAACACCATGTCGTCTACTGCTGGTTTCACCGTCATTCATCCACTTTGCATAAGTACTAACAACTATAGGTCGCGAACAACCCACGAGTCGTGCAGTTTCGGAAATACGTGTTCCGAGCCTTTGAGGCATTACAATCTGCCCTCTATCAAAGTCGCGTAGATCCGCAGCCTTTCCCATCACACACAGAAGTAAGTGAAAGAATGATTCTTCAGACTCTCCAGCAGCAGTTAAATACCACTTCCACCTGATCACGTGCCTTCCACGTCATCCAGGCGAATTCATTGCGAAATGTAGGGGTTGTCATAATGTTTTGACTCTTGAGTGTGTGTATATATATATATATATATATATATATATATATATATATATATATATATATATATATATATATATATATATATGGGGGTGTTGTCTGTGTTGATGGTTGTGGGTGAGAGAGAACGAAATCTACACGAAAAATTCACAAAAAGTTTCGCTCTACTGGGTATTAGCAATTAGTAGGTATTTCAGTGTACACTTTAATAGTTATCGTATCGTTCTCATTTTACTACTTAATGAATGTGATCACATATTTCTCGAATTAATGGTACTTTATGATTTGCATAATATTTAGTAAACATATTTTTCTGTATGTGTATTTTTGAATGACTTCCAAAATTTCGCGAGCGGTTGTTTGCTAAATATGCCCTCGTCCAAATAAATTCAAGACAGCGTAATGAAGTTTGAAAAGATTAATGGTTATGTATATTTTATGACAAATGTAATTGTTAAGCACGAAAAGCATAACAATTTAAAGAAAGAAATTTATGTGCAATTTTTAGCGTTATGGGAATTATTTTTCATTTTTTTAAAATTCATGCCTTTACAAATTTGTTGAAAAGGCATTTGGAGAGCACAGAATTCATTTATTATAAATAAATAACAGTAGATTTACTCTTTTATGCAATCGGGAATCATGAATACATACCAACATCACTTTTTTTTCGCAAATGAGCTCTCATATCTAAATGCTTTTTGAATATTTTACTATAAATTTAGAAAACGGTCTAAAGAGTACCATATAGTTGGATACGAAAAAATATTTGATTGATGATATCATTCAAATATATACGAAAAATAATGCATTAAGTTTCTAAAAATGCATTTCTATATCTTTGAATATATTCCTCATTTGTTGATAATAATCATCCGTAAAATACTCTTCTGCATAGCCGTCATTATATCAATATAATGTTTCTATCGTGTGTTACATTTCAGGCACATTATAATAACATTGCATACTCAGTTTTGTCTGTTTTTTTCCATTTTCATCCTATATTAGGGGATTTTCATAATCTACACTATTTTAAAACATAGTTTATTTTCTAATTTTTACACACAAACGTTTGCTTCAGGTTGTAATCAAATAAAATTTCAAATAGGTCAACTATGATTATGTTATATCAATGATGAAAGTTACTTTTTAGATTATGTACTCCATTTTTCATAGTTTTATTTTTGAAGTTTAATATCTACGATTTATAAATTTATTTAATATTGCTGTATACTGAACTTTTCAATTACATTTTTAAAAAGTTGTATACTGTAATTTTATGTTTGGTTCTTAAATATGCTATCGCTTTCACGATGGTGAAAAATTCACTATGCTTCCATGACGCATCAACCACATATTTTTGTAATTTATTGAGCTTAAAGCTGCTGTATACTAACTCTATTAGATTTGCGCACTTCGGTGTTAACCTATGGCGAAAATGTGTCCAAGAATTGCCCCCTTGGATTAAAAGTTTTTTTTTAAAATTTTACTCCGTAATAGAGAAAGAAATTTTATAATTTGGGGCTTGTTTCTTTTTTTTAAATGCAAATAATATTTTAACACTTAAATTATTTGGGTGAAAAATTAGGTATAGTGTGTTTTAAACGCTCATGAATTCCTTTGGTGGACGGAATTTAGAAAATGAATCCTGTTGCAAGTTGCAAAAAAGTTCAGGCTATCTGATAATACCGTTTTTATTGGATTATCAGCATTTATGTAGCTGCAAAAAAATAGACAAATTTTCTCCACAGGTTAACATTGAGGTGAGCGAATGCAATGAGGTGAGCGAACAGCAGCCTTAAGTATTTTCATCGAATATTACAGACATGTAGTTGTGATATAAAGTTCGTAATGCAGACTTATAGTGTAGTTGACACTATAAAGACAATCTTGTAGATACTTACCTTGTACGGCTACCTAATAACCTATAACCAATTGAGGCTTTGACGTTGAAAAGAAGATAAGTGCCAAAATTTCCAAAAGTATTCCCAAAATTTCCCAAAAGTATTATTTCTCTGATACAAGGGTTTGTTCAAAGGCTAATTGCGTTGAAAAGAAGGTAAGTGCCTAGCTAGTTTGGTTTAGTTCTGAGCTAGGCACTTACGCTCTTTTCAACGCCATTTGCTTTGGAACAAACCCTTGAATCACTGAAATAATAATTTGCGGAAATTTTGGCGCTTTCACTCTTTTCAACGTCAACGCCTCAATCAGAATTTCTGGGCTCGCTTAAAAGGACATATCTAAGGCAAAAATATTAGTGTTATAAAAGCGTGACAAATGGGTGGTGTATAAAGCAAAAATTTGCAACTTCTGCGTAGAGGATGCCTTAGAACTATGTCTCGCTTTTGCTATGGGCTATTCAGCATGGATACTTAATAATCTGTAGCCGAATTAGATTTTCTGGGGTTGCTCAAACGAACATGACTAAACCCAAAATATTCAAGTTACAATAGCGTGCGAAATTGGTGATGCATAAAGCAAAGGTATACAATTTAGTGTAAAGGTAACCTTAGAATTATGTTTCACTCTTTCTAAGGTTTCCTCAGAACGGCATACCCGTTGAGTACGCTGGAGGAAAAGGAAATCCTCAAAATTTTAACTGGTGAATGTACTCGCCCACTTCGGAAAAAAAATCTTGTCTGTCATGAATTATGACATAAAATTTAGAGCACAAGAAGTTAACAATAGGGAAGGGTGGAACCTAGGTCCAGGGCAACCTATAAGCTGGAGATGTCCATTTTTATTTTATACACCACCCATTTAGCAGATTTTTGTCATCTCCCTGCCCTCTAAATTGTGTATCACAATTCGTAAAACACCATGAAGTGGGCTTGATGACTGCACTTTGCCAATAACTTGTAAAATTTAAGACAAAATCCGCATTAGGAATTTCTCTCCATCCAGCGTATCTGGTTTTGATTTTGATTTGTTGCGGAGCGATACGGTCAATTTTTTGCTACAGGAGGCCTAATTAGACAGGGACCTGCTGCTTAAAGCCGATTTCGAAAGGTTACAAACATCCATGGCAACAGTGGGACTCCTCACAGACTCTGGTACCGAAAACCAGTCTTTCGGCCATCGTCCGGCCCAGCGTAATTGGTAGTTGTTGTTTGTCGTGGAGCTAATAACAAAGACGAGGCGGAGGTCTAATACTACCTGTACTCTGGACATACATATTTTTACATTAGTGCTATTTACTCCAATTTTTGACACACACTCTTAGCTTCTAAAAATGCCCACTGTATAGACATGACAGTTGATAAATTAATATGAAAGGTCCGCATGTAAGAACTTAATCCTTGAAAGGCCGTTTCTTTTTTCACTAGGAATTACAGTTGCAAGTTCAACTAAATTGAAATAGATCTTACTGTGTGGAGAAAATTTAGTATAAAATGAAGATTAGTATAAATAGAAGTGTTTAAAATTATAACTTAAGGTAGCTTTGGAGTTCTAAAATTAATATATTAATTCGATATGGTCTATATTAAGTTGTTGTTATTGTTTCTAATAACTCCGCATTACAGACCTGGTCCGTAGCAGGCTGCAAGGGGAAGAGATGTAGCTCCGGTTTGTTTGGTACATAGCCTTTGGGCACCAGAAGCGTGGACTTCCGACTTATGCCCAAAGCCACCACAAATTTTATCCAGCACCCCCAGAGAAGACATGACTGATGAGCTTGTACCCTCCATCATACGGAGGGACTTTTTAGACTATGGATTTAATCTTCCACATACCCGGCGTAGAAATGAAGGAATTCAGTGGTACAGGTAGCCCTCCTATAGCACGGCATCTTACAACACGGTTTCGCTCTAACACGATAAGATAAATTGCGGGAACACTCGTATAACACTGCAACCTGTGACGCGGTTTTTTCTCTAACACGATAAAAAAATTGGGAAAACCTTTGTATAACACTGTACTTTTATAGCAATGGATAACATGATTTTTGTTTAACACATTTAAAAACTAAATTACCTTAAAATAATGAGGGAAGGAATAATTAACTATAGCAGCGTTACATGAAAATGCATAAACAAATTATAATTTATCCATTTATAACTCTATAAAATTTCAAGAAGGCCTAAGCTTAGCTGAAAAATCTTGAATCATTTTTCCTGAATGCAGACCCTTCCGCTGAAAGAAGCCTCAAATTCAAAAGGGAGCTGCAAAATTGTCTATCTCCATACTTTGAATCTACAATGACCTTGTAAAAACCGGTAAATGAACCTGAATTACAGATTTTTTAAAGAGAATAGTAGGTGCAAAAAATCTAAATGAAGAAAAAGGTTCTGAAAGTGAAGGTGATATCGTTCAGTCGAAAAAACGTTCTCGTATGATTGTACTGAGCAGTGATGAGGAAGAAATTTGTTACATTAAGGTCGCATTAAATGAAAATAATATTTTTTGTTTCTTTTCATTTTGTGTTATACATACATTTATATTTTAAATAAAAATTAAGTTGCTTATATGGAATTTTTTTTAAAAGTTTGGTTTTAATACGTTTTCAGAACGTAACCCCCCTTTTTGAACTGCCTCCGGTTCTCCTATAACACGGTTTCACACAACACGGAATTTTCTAGGAACCTATCTACCGTGTTATAGGAGGGTTACCTGTACTTGTTAGGATTCGATCCGAGTATCATCGGCATCAAGTTCCAAAGCTCTAACCCCTAAGGTGCCTCCGGCCACTCTCTATTAAGTGAAAATAAATTGGTATAATTACTATTTTACAGGCTTACTATCGATATCATACAACAATTCTACTTCATAAATAGAACTGAATAGTTAACAAATTATCATTTTTCTCAGAGTAGACGAAAATTTTGATAACATAGTGTCTTTTAAAAATTTACTCGTTATTTCTAGTAAAACTAACTCTTTTGTAAAACAATCTCTCGAAACTGAAATATTGTGAAAGTCAGAAAACTGTACGTTTTATTTCAGTTTCATTAACTAATCCAAACTAAGTGTGTAGGAATCTAGAATAAATTACTCGGTGTATTTCGCGTGAAAGTATGCGATAAATAATAATAATCACACGCTATGCAATTAAAATTTTGTCAAATGGTTGAGATAGTATGTGCCGTACGATTTTATTGTTAGCATTCTTTTCTCGATAAAGGACCTAGAACAAGCTCTCTACACCAGTTTATAAAATGAGAAAGCTAGATTAAAATCACTGTTCAAACAAGCTTGCAAAATGAATGTTCAACTGTTATCAAGCTACATGTAAACCTTAGTTAATTAAACATTTGGAAATTTATTAAAAGGATGTAAAGTAAGAGTTGCATTTCCGAATTAGATGGTGTGTGAATAAATTTATTCAAAGTAAATATGGGGGATAAAGTGCTGAACGAGGTAATTATCTCTCAAAGTACTAAAGTGAATGGAACATTCTAAGTATTCTATCAATACACCTGGTTGTCCAATCGATGAATGTCAGTCTGGTTTTTTAAGGATGCTGCATACTAATGCTATTGACTGACTAACTGACTGACTCACTGACTGACATACAACGCACAGACCAAACCGCTGGACCTAAAGGGACGAAATTTTGCATGGTGATTCTTCTTATAGCGTAGGGGTGCACTAACAAAGGTTTTTGAAAAATTCTTCTTAGATTTTTTAAAATAAAATTTTTAAGCTTTTTTTGTAACTTTTTTAAGTTTGCATTTAAAATGATAATTTGAGGGTTATAAAATTTATATCACGAGAAAGATCATAAAAATTTCTTCAAAATAAAATCTTTTACCAATCTTTACCTCCATTTTCTGATATTTGGTGAATTTTTAAAGATTAATTTTTAGAATTTAGTTTATTAAATGCTGATCACGTGATTTCTTTTTCTGGTACTTTAAATAAATTTATCGTCACGTGCATAACAACTAAATAGACAAAATTGTTTTTCCTTGCTAATGCAGCAGACGATTGGACATTATCCAAAAAATATTAAAATATAGTAAAAGATATGACCCGGAAACTGTACTATATTAATTGTACTATATTCTTTAGTATGTCCTATTAGATTTAATTTGAATATTTTCTTCTACATTATTTTGTCTATAAAAATATCCCTTACTATTTTTTTATAAATATATTTTTGTTTTTCTTACATCAGTTGTATACATTGATCGTCGTACTTATTATATATATATATATATATATATATATATATTTGGCAATAATTGCATACATTGACAGTTGTATTTAATTTGAATGTACTCCGTAGCGAAGTGCGGGTTTTCAGCTAGTGTTAACATATGGGAAAAAATTATCTACATTTCACAGCTACATAAATGCCGATAATCCAATAAAAATGGTATTTTCAGCTAGCCTGAACTTTTCTGCACCTTGCAACAGGATTCATTTTATAAATTTCGTCCACCAAAGGAATTTATGAGCGTTTACAACATGCAATGCTAAATTTTTCTCCCAAATAATTTGCATTTAAAAATATTATTTCCATTTTTAAAGAAAACGAAAAATGCCCCATTTTGTCAAATTTCTTTCTCTGTTTCAGCGTGCAAAATCTTTAAATCCAAGTCGGCAGTCCTTGGACACATTTTCACTATAGGTTAACATTGAAGTGAGAGAAGCCAATGGGGTTAGTACACAGCAGCCTCAAAGCAGTTTACATCCGGGTGACAAATCATGAGTTCTTCAATATTTTTGTTAAAAAATTATTCAGGGTTCATATTTTAGTATCCTCTCAAGAATTTCATAAGGATGGAATTATGTATATCTTTCAAGCACATTGTAATCGCTGTATTCTAGAAAATTCAAATAATGAAGTGTCTAGATTTTTACATGCCTAGCTTACTATTTTAGGCTGTAAAGTTTATGATGGACACAGCTACAGGTTAAATAGTGATTCATATTTTGTGGCTCAAACCGGGATTTATTGGAGGTACAACTCGCACAGAGGCTAACATCACCTAATGAACATGTCCAATACAAAAATTTTACAATTACTAGTGAACTAAAAGAAGCCTCCTCTTTGATTACATGTAAATCTTGACAAACTAATGATTCTCCCACAAGCACTTAATTATACACATTATTATTTTTTTTTGCGGGGGGGGCGGTTGACCTTTAAGTTAATTAATCTAATGCAGCTATAAAAAAGCTGTATTAGGTAATTAAATATCAATTTACTTTTATCAAGCTGAGATTAGCTTGTACAGGTGATAAAAAGTAAATTGCCCCTTTTCTCACCTTACCAAGCTAAGCCCAACAACCTTAGTGCATGAACATGATTCTTAGTGCATGCACATTGTAGAATTTTTAAATACTTTTGTTATATGAGATATTTTTATTACAGTGTATTTCTAATATATTGAAACCATCCTTAATAATTTGTTAAGTAACCATGTTTGTTGTTGTTGCCAACGCAGCGGACATACTGTCCTTCGACATTTGTCGAAAGTATCCGCGAGATTCGTTCGTTCCTTTTAATTTGATCACCGTATGGGGGAACTAAAACCAACCCCCTGGTGCTGCCTCAGTTCGAACTTAGCACCCCCACCCCCAACGGGCTAAGTAATCATAAAAACTGCTTAATACCTTAATCTGGGAAGATACATCATACACTTTGTCATGTCCAAGTGGAAGCTATCTAATAAAATATTTAGAATCACTGAATTGAGGTATATGCACAATTAATTCAAGAGGCTTTATAAACATAATTTGTTGTTTCCCACTTTTTAATATCTTATTGTACTTTCTCAACTCTTGAATTTTCGTCTATCACGTCGATGTTACTTGCGACTGTCACAGAACTTCAGATTGATAATACATACAATAAACTTCGCAATACTAAAGTATATCTATGTAAATGCAGCTTGAAATTCAACCATTTGTAGCAGCTCATCTGATTATACAACACTTTAAACTGCTTCAATATTTTCTCTCCTGTTTATCACTATTTTAAACATTTTCTTATTACTTAACTAATCATTTACTGCCACCTTACTGGTTATTCATAGATTTCATGATACTTAGAGTAAATCTGTGCTCAGATGGCGCAATGTTAAAAGAAATTTACGCAACAGCAATTCTAAGATTCAAGATGTCATGAAAAATCAGTAATTTGTTTTACATGATCAAACGGGGTAACAATGTTTCAGAAAAAAAAGGCTGTTCGCACATTTTTTAGACGATTTTGGTAAGCGGTAATAAAAAATCGTTTGATGCAAAAGAAGTAATTGCAATTGTACTATGTTTTTAAAAGTCAAAATTATCGTCTGCGGCTTGAAAGTTTTGTTTTTATTCAAAATGGCGTTTTTAACAAACCAGTGGTTCGAATGCTACATTTATGCTCTTTCCGAAGAGAAATATGCATACTCCGTTATCCAAAACGATGGGAGAGTCATGGTTTTGTGATATCTAAAGCGTCGATAGGTAATATCGTCAACAAGAAAGGAAAAAATGTTAAATTGGAGCCTCAAGTGGGACAAAAATTCCAAACAAGTATCCAACGAAAAAACGGACATCTTCGACTATTGCAATGGTACGTTGTTTAATGCTAAAAGAAAATCCCCCTAGTCAAAGAACACTTGCAAAATCATTAAAATGCTCGGTTTCCACTGTAAACAAAATGATAAACGTTGATTTAAATCTTGAGAAAGCGAAAAAATGCAATTTGCATCGTCTTCTTCCAAATCATATCGCTGAACGCAGGACACGCTGCAGAATTCTATATGAGAAACACTTATCCAAAGAAAAATGGAAAACAATTGTCACAATAGATGAATCATGGGTGTATTTAAATGATTGCAACAAAAAAGAGCCATTTATTATCATAAAAGGGGAGAAAAAAATTTAAGTCCATGGTTCAAAGAATCGAAAGTAAGTTTTTCTAAGGGATTCATGATTGTTGCTGGTTTTTCTTATAATGGCAAGTTAAAAATAAAGAGAGTGAAAAAAATGTCAAGATTAACTACAAATACTATCAGGAACATATTTTATTGCCAATTTTTCTGAATGAAATGCCATCGCTTTACCCACAGTGCCATCAATCTGTGAGACTTCATCAGGACAAAGCTAGCAGTCACACATCAAAATCCACTGTAAATTTCCTAAAAGAAATGGAACAAAAAACTGGTATCAAGGCCATACCCTTCACTGATATCCCTACTATCCCTACTATACTGCATTCTCCAAACGTCGTCCCAAAACCCTTACAAGATGTTGCGTCATCCTACCTCCTCACTAGACGGCGCTTCTAACGCGCGCCGGAATCATATAATGTAACTGTAACTTTTAGTTAGTCAGTTAGCTCTTCAGAATGTCAGTTGCTGTGTGGTGTTGTGTGCGTTCGTCCATTAAAGTGTTTTAAACTAAATCAAGTCGTTTTTACTCGTTGCTCTAAAGAAATATTTCCGACATATAACATCTGGCGCCCAACGTAAAATTCAACCCAATTTGAAATGGCGAACATCTTAATTCTAGAACGAAAAGTTCTGCGGTCTACTGTCACGAAGACAATTACCGAATTAGATGCGTGCATAACTGCACAGATTGTTGCTTCTGCTACTCAGGCATTTGCTAAGCTTGAGGAGATAATGCTACGGTTGCTATCGAATTATGAGGAGATTGTCCAGTCCCATTTGTCGCAAAGCGAAAGTACTATGGAGGAGGGTGAGGTGGCAAAGCTCGATTTAGTTTTAGAACAGGAATTCGAGAGAGCAGAAACGTATCGAGACAATTTTACGTGTGCCAAAACACGGTATTTAGATTTTTTAAAGCCTTCCGACAACACCGTGCCACTGATGAACGTTGCTTCCAGGTCGTCCGAATTTTTAAATTTGAATTTACCAAAGTTGATGCTCACAGAATTTGATGGTAGTCCAAAAAATTGGTTTTCGTTTTGGTCAATGTTCCAGAAAATTGATGGAGATCCGAAAATCGAGGACGACGTGAAACTCGCTTATTTAATGCAAACTACCACAGGTAGGGCTTTTGATTTTGTTCAAACCTATCAAGTGTCTAAAAGTGATTACAAAACTGTCATCACAAATTTAAAAGCGCGTTTCGCAGATGACAGAGTTCTTATTGAACTATATGTTCGTGAACTCTTAAATTTAGTTTTAAATCCTACACATAATTTGTCTTTTACTGATTTAGTTGATCAATTAGATGCGCGATTACGTTGCTTAGAAAATTTAGGTGTAACTAAAGAAAAATACGCATGCATGCTTTACCCACTTGTTGAAGCTTCCATTCCTGAAAATATTTTAATTGCTTGGGAGAGAGAAAGAAACTCAATTTCTCGTTCCAGTGATTCAAAAACGAGTGACCTGGAACTTTTGATTCGGTTTTTGAAAACAGAGGTTTTAAGCGCTGAACGATTACGAGTTGCGAAAAATTTCTGCTCTGAAGGGGGTAAAAATAAGAAGACTGGAAATGGGAGAGTAGATAGTGATAAATTTTTACCTGTCGCGACAGCTGCAACTCTAGTAAGTCACCATAATAAAAATGAAAAACCCGCTTTTAGTGAGTTTTGTTTGTTTTGTTCTAAAAAGAATTCGCATAGAAGTAGCGATTGTTTTGTGGCTCAAAAAATGACTTATCAGGAAAGAAAGGATCAAGTGATAAAAATGAAAGGATGCGTCGCGTGTCTTAGAATTAATTGTCGAGCCGATAAATGTCATATGAGTGTGCGTTGTGTAATTTGCTCCAGGAGACATTTTCCGATTTTATGTCCTAGTTTAAAACAAGATAATGAAAATGATTCTTCCCCGGTGGGCAAAACAGGAAGTGTTGCGAGCAATAGCTCGTCAGGTTCGACGGATGTTTTTTTACAAACACTTAAAATAAGGGTATCGGGTCCTTCCAAAACAAGGGTCGTGCGGTGCTTATGCGATTCTGAGAGCCAACGCTCGTATGTTTCTCGAGATCTCGCAGATTTTTTAAATTTAAAAACTGATCATTCTGAATTTCTAAAACCTAGTTTATTTGGCGGCATTGAAACGGAAAGAGTCAAACATTCCGCTTTGAAATGTGAGTTGCAGGAAATACGAGGGAATTTTTCATGTGAGGTTTTATTGTTAGATAAAGACACCATTTGTGGTCAAATACCTAAAATTAGTAAAGCCGATGCAGAGTACTTCAAAGAACATGGGATTTATTTGTCCGACAGTGAAAGCGATAATTTAGACATATCAGTTCTTTTGGGTGCTGACTACTTAGGGAAAATGTTAACTGGTGCCATCAGCCAACAACCCAATGGCTTAACTGCTGTTCAAACTTACTTGGGGTGGGTTGTAATGGGTAAATCCTTATTCGACAAAACCAGTTCTAATCATGCCATGCCCATCATTTCGCTACACGCTTCTAGCCAGATTTGCGACCTTTGGTCACTCGATGTTCTCGTAATTCGAGACCCCGTAGAGAATAAAACCAAAACCGAAATCGACGCAGAAACTGTGTCTTTTTTAAAAAAAACTGTTAAATATCGCGGTGGTCGATACGAGGTCAATTTACCATGGGTCGAAGGACACCCGGAGTTGCTTGATTTACGTTTTCAATCAGAAAAACGTCTCCACACCATGACCTCTAAACTTGTTTTTTCAGGTAAGTTTGAATCTTATGACAAAATTTTGAAGCAGTAGGAACAGTTGGGAATTATAGAAGAGGTCCCTGACAAAAATGACGGGAAAGATATTTCTGAGCTAAAATGCAGGTATTTACCTCATAGAGCCGTGTTTAAGGAATCTAGCCTAACAACTAAGATACGACCAGTATTTGATGCCTCTTCAAACGATGAAAATTCAGTTTCTTTAAACCAATGTTTAACTACAGGTCCAAATTATATTGAAATGATCCCTTCTGTTCTCAATAGATTCCGCAAAAGTCGATTTGGGGTAGTTTCTGATATAACAAAGGCTTTTCTTCAGATAAGTGTGTCCCCTACTGATAGAGACTATCTTCGATTTCTGTGGTGGAGGGATTACGAAAAGCGCGAAATTAAAATATTGAGGCATTGCCGAGTTGTATTCGGTTTGTCTTCGTCACCTTTTTTGCTTATGGCAACAATTTATCATCATCTTGAAAGAGAAAAGAAAGGTGAGAATGATGTCGTAGTGAAACTGCGAGACTCGTTCTATGTCGACAATGTTGTGACAAGTGTCGAAAATGAGGCGGAATTACAACATTTCCAAACGACAGCTTGTCACATCATGTCAAAAGCAAGTTTTGAACTCACGGGTTGGGTGAATTCTTCAGAACGACAAGACCTTGGTAAACCCAGTTGTTCTGTTCTTGGCCTTTTATGGAATCCAAATTCTGACGTAATCGCGTGCGATCTTGGAGATGTTTCGACTGAAATTTGCGATACGTGTTCAAAACGACAACTTTTGTCGCTCGCACAAAAAATCTTTGACCCGATTGGTTTTACCGCGCCCGTGACGCTCATTCCTAAACTATTGATGCAAAAGGCTTGGAAAAATGAAAAGTTATCTTCGGATCAGGGATTGCCCTCAGAAATTGAAGAGGAATTCAGGAATTGGCTCGCAAACTTGGAGTTTTTGAATTTAATTCAAATCCCGCGTTACTTTGGGGGGTTAATCGATGAAACAACCACCACTATTCATATGTTTAGCGATGCAAGTGGGAAAGCTTTTGCTGCGTGTGTGTTTTTGCGAATCGAATGCGAAAATAATAATGTTCAAATTAGGTTGGTTCAGGCAAAATCACGCGTCGCTCCTCTTAGGAAGGATCCCATCACCAAAACCAAAACTGAAATGACCATTCCTAAAATGGAACTAATGGCTGCTGTAATCGGTACTCGTCTGGTCCTGAACGTAAAAACTTCATTGAACATTCCCAACGTGCAAACCTTTTACTGGACGGACTCAAAAGTCGTCCTTTGTTGGATCCAAAATAATGGACCTTGGAAAACTTTTATTCACAATCGCATAAAAGAAATTCGATCGAACTCTCCGAAAGAAAATTGGTTTTATGTTCCATCTCAGATGAACGCAGCGGACATCGCTTCACGGGGGTGCAGCGCACAAACTCTCTTCAGTTTTCGCTGGTGGGAGGGCCCTTCGTGGTTGGAAGGCCGCGATTCCTGGCCGGACACCAAGAGATCGGATTTCTCAGATGTTGTGGAGCTGGCTGACAAGGAGAGAAGGCCAACAGTTGTGACAGGTCTCTTGTTAGGTACTGCCGAGCTTGATTTCTTCGAGTGGACCAGGCGAGTGTCAAGGTTTTCTTCAATCGTTCTAATTTTAGCCCTTGTGAAACGTTTCATCTTCAATGCTAAATCACTAGCAAGTGAAAAAAAGATGCACTACTAAAAGGTAACCTAAGCGCAGAGGAGTTGAGAAAATCCGAGCTGGAAATTCTTCTTTACATCCAAAGAGACACATTTGGTAAGAACCGTCGCCTCATACCTCCAAATTTGTTGTGTACACCGATTCTGATGGCCTCCTACGTGTTGAGACAAAACTGATCTCTTCCGATGATGACGACTTTTTCAGGCGACCAATCTTGCTGCCTGATAAGCATGAACTTGTTTTTCGTCTCGTCGAGGAACGACATCGAATTCACAGCCATGCGGGTGTGAAAACGCTTGTGATGATCCTACGTGAAAAGTATTGGATTTTGCGATCAAGGAAGACCGTGAGGTCTATTGTGTCCAAGTGTGTTGTTTGCCAAAAGTTCAAAACCAGGTCTTCTACGACAATGTGTGCTCCCCTACCCGAAGATCGCGTCCGAATGTCTGCGGTTTTCGAAACAACTGGTGTGGACCTGGCCGGTCCACTAGTCTTTCGAGATCGTCGAAAGGTGTGGATCGCAATTTTCACTTGCGCGGTTTACCGCGCAGTTCATTTCGAACTTGTTACGGATGTCTCAACGCAAAGTTTTCTGTTCGCTTTGAGGCGTTTTATCTCTCGTCGTGGCCGAGTGAAAACAATTTACTCGGATAATGGAACGAACTTCATCGGCTCAAACAACGAGCTCCGGAACGTCGATTGTAGCGCTATTGTTGCATATTCTGATTTAAAACGAATTACCTGGCACTTTAACCCACCCTCCGCCGCCTGGTGGGGTGGTTGGTGGGAAAGGGTAGTCAGAATGCTCAAAGAATTGCTGAGACGCAATTTGGGAAAAGCATGCCTTAATTACGATGAACTTCACACCGTTGTGTGTGAATGTGAGGCTTTGCTGAACAGCAGACCACTTACTTACCTCTCCGAGGAACCATCTGATCTAGTGCCTCTCACACCATCATTATTTTTACAAAATCAGATTGAAGTGTGTGTCGAAGATTTAGATCAAAACGACCTACAAAACCTTCGCAGGAGGGCGAGACACCTTCATGCAATAAAGCATAAGCTCAAAGCGCGGTTTTATAAGGAATATATCTCCGTTCTCAAACAGTCAGGCAATCTTGTTCAAACTCCGCTTGTTGTTGGCGATATAGTTTTAATTGGTTCAGATAATAAAAAACGCGTTGATTGGCCTTTGGCTAAAATTGTTGAAATTTTCAAGGGACGTGATGGTGTTTCCCGTGTTGCGAGGGTCAAAACGCTAAGTGGTGAAATGATACGACCATTTCAACGGTTGTACCGATTAGAGACTTCCGGTAAAATTTCTGAAATTATGACAAATGCTCCAATAACAACCAGAAGTGGAAGAGTTGTTGTGCAACCTAAAACTTAAAGTTTCATTTTGAACAATTTTCTTTTCCTGCTTCTTGATTATGTATGCCTTTCAAAACATGTGTTATGTTAAAGTTACACTTTTGCGGGTGGAGGATGTTGCGTCATCCTACCTCCTCACTAGACGGCGCTTCTAACGGGCGCCGGAATCATATAATGTAACTATAACTTTTAGTTAGTCAGTTAGCTCTTCAGAATGTCAGTTGCTGTGTGGTGTTGTGTGCGTTCGTCCATTAAAGTGTTTTAAAGGAAATCAAGTCGTTTTTACTCGTTGCTCTAAAGAAATATGATCCAGAGAACACAGTTATGTTCCAGAGAACACAGGACTCTGGAAAGCTGTTCGGGAGGAATGGGATAGAATACCTCTTCTGACACTTCAAAAGGCATTATTATCCTGGAAATTGCGGTGTCGAAAGATAGTTCAGAATAAGGGATGTCAAATACAACATTTAAAACACAAGAATTCTATGTAATTTAGTTTTGTGAATACAATATACATCGTCTAAAAAATGTGTGAACAGCCTCTGTAGTTGGCTATTACTTATAGAAGTTACAGTAAATAGAAGATATCGGTGAACGAGAATGCGGAATGTGAGAAACTCAATTTTTAAAGAAAATTTTCTTTTTCCGTTTTGCCATCTGACCATAGAAATCATCTGTTGATCCTTCACATTTACAGGATGAAAAAATTGAAGTTCAGATTTAAAAATGAAGTTTCTCATTAGAATATTTTGGTGTATATTTATTAATTGTATTAAGAGAAAAAATTCTCTTTGGTCTATCACTCTTTAAAATCTTTTCTTATTACTTAACTAATCATTTATCGCTGTCGTACTGGCTATTGATCATTTTTATGTTAATCGGAATAATTCATCTTCTGATCTTTTGCGTTTACAGCATAGAAGAAATTCTAATTTCAGATTTAAAAATATAGTTTATCATAACAATATTTACATGTATATATATTACTTGTATTAAGAGAAAATACGTAAAAAAAATATTTTAAACTATCTATTTTTGATTGCTAGTTTATTCCCAATTAACCTTTATACGTCCTAATTAATCTTTATACATCTTTATACCTACAAATATCTGGTTTATTCCCGAACTACAGTATATTCTATAACACTACAAAAGCAAAAGCTCGATTCCATGTAAACATTTTTTTGTGTCAGTTTGTATTTTAATATTTGCTTATACAGCATTTGTAAATATATTCGTCAAAAGCTGCTATTCAGCTTTTCACTGGAAAAAACAATATTTACTCAACGTTAAAATCTTTAAGTTTTAAAGCTGGGCCAAGGAATAAATTTTACGTTACTTCAATTTATTAACAAAGCTAGATGAAATATGATTAGAATCTAAAATGGATATTTCCTCTTATGTCGTGTGAAAGTATGTTATAAATAACAGCACTAGACGCCATGATTAAGCCTTCACAGATGTTTGTGATAGTTGTTGCTATGAAAGTTTGCAGTCAATGTTACGTTACCGATAACGCTACTGAAACAAGCTTTATCAAAGTAAAATATTTTGAACGGCAAGAGAACTAAATTAAAATCTGTGTTCAAACAAGGGGTTGAAATGAATTTTCAACTAATATCACGATTTATGTACAGCATCGTTAATTCAATATCTAGAAATTTATTTCGAATACACAATGTCATATTCATTTTCTTCTAATATTAAATGTAAAGTTAGCTTAAATAAGCTTCAGGTGCACTTCACGTTGTATTTAGACAGAATAAACAGTGCATTCTTCTATAATGATATAATATTTAAATCGGAATTTTCCTCTTTCGAGAAAGTATTGAAATGGTACAAAAGTATTTTGTTTTTGGTAATATGTGTTGTAAGCGTGAAATTAGATACTTATGCTGGGTGAAAAAAAATGATACAAATTCCATCTCTGTTTGAAAGATTTTTATATAAACATTAATGTCTGGGAGCATAATTGTAACATTGTATACGATAATTATCATACGATAATTATCATAGTCGATGCATAACTACCATCATTTGTTTTAACGTATATCAATATATATGATAATTAATAAGCATTTCAACGAGTCTTTGTGGAACTTTCTACTTGTCGATGCATAACTACCATAGTTTATTTTAACTTGACCATTTCCACAAACTGTAAATTGTAACCATTCTATGGGACATCTGATGCCTGAGAGGAAACAGTATGTAATAACTTTCAGTATGGTTTTGAAAGAAGGGTCTCAGAAATCTTCAGGAATGCGAATGGTTGGAATTGAGGGGGGGGGGGGGGTGTCATAGTTCATGAACAACTACAGCACTCTTCTTTGTGGGCTAGTTGACCGCTTTTAGTCAGTCATCAGTAGAAACTACTTTAAGAATTTCCGCTTTTGGAATTCTTATCCCTTCAACGTCATTCTCAGTTATGCCATGCTCAAGAACCCTTAGCATGGCTACTAGATATTCTAGAGCAGCGGTTCCCAACCTGGTGGGGGTCACGAAGTGTTTTCCGGGAGGGGAGATCGTCATGGTTTTATCGAGTTAAGATAACTTTTTAGCGAATTTCATCGAAAAAAAATTGACAATGTGTATTTACCATGAAATTATATGTCAGTGATATTTTTTAAAGGAAAAAGTCTCATTCAAAGCGCAAACTCAGTTTTTTGTATATTTATCACATTTCTAAATGAAAATCTTGGCTATTTATACTACATAGTTCACAAATTTCTAAGCGCAAACTCAGTTTGTTGGATATCTATCGCATTTCTAAAGGAAAATCTTGGTTATTTACTACACAAAGTACACAAATTCTAATCGTCTGTATATGTTACATTAGTCTGTTGTAGTTTCCCCAACAGAGAAAAACGATTTTATTTAAGGAAGAGTTTTTCTTTTTTTATTGTTATATAATTCTGGATCAATAAGGTAGTGGTATAATTTTTCTTGATGTTCTGTTCTGTTCCGTTCTTGCTTTTATAATACCCCTGACCGAGAGATGAATGTTTCGTAATGTTCTCCATTTCTTACAAAATTCTCCCAATTTTTTTTTTACTTAATTAAATATTCAGCTGGAATTAAATTACGGAAATTGAATTTTAATGTTTTTCATTATGTCTTTAAAAGCTTTTTTAATGAAAATATGCAAGGTGGAAGGGAAGAAGTCGCAGGATAGGTGAGAACCATTAAAGGGGGTCGCTACTCGAAAAAGAGAAACTCTGTTCTTCAGTGTTTGAAGCGTTACCTTCTTGAAATACCCCGGCTTTATTGTATTTATAGTATCTAGTATAAATTCTATTTTGGTGAGTCTAGAAATTTTAAAATGATAGTTTAAATCCGTATATTCTACAGTGATTTTTATTTATGCGGTATAACATTTCTGCATAGGATTTATTAAGGTCCAAGATTTCTGTCGATAAATAACCCGTTATAGGCCATTTTTCATGGCGCTGTTAGAATTACTTGAAAGAATTAATTTTGAGAAAAGTGATACACTTTATTTATGTCTCCAAAATGCGCTCATCTTACTGTTTCATGTTACTCGTGAAAGCGATGTTGTCACCGCAACCACGACTCGAGTTTATAAATTTTTCGGCACCTTGCAGACAAAATGTTGCACTAGAGACGCCATTTATTTGTCCTAAAGTTCTATTACTCCAAAAGATCTCCGCCCAGAAACCTGAAATATTGCGCTGGCGCCGAATCATGAAAATGCCAAATCGTGAAACGTACAGAGGCTGTTCACACATTTTTTAGACAATGTATATTGTATTCACAAAACTAAATTACATAAAATTATTGCGTTTCAAAAGTTCTATTTGACATCCCTTATTCTGAACTATCTTTCGAAACCTCAATTTCCAGGATAATAATGCCTTTTGAAGTGTCAGAAGAGGTATTCTATCCCATTCCTCCTGAACAGCTTTCCAGAGTCCTGTAAGGGTTTTGGGACGACGTTTGGAGAATGCAGATTTTAAAAGTCCGAAAGCACAAAAATCCATAGGTGATACATCGGGAGATTTAGTAGGGATATCAGTGAAGGGTATGGCCTTGATACCAGTTTTTTGTTCCATTTCTTTTAGGAAATTTACAGTGGATTTTGGTGTGTGACTACTAGCTTTGTCCTGATGGAGTCTCACAGATTGATGGCACTGTGGGTAAAGCGATGGTATTTCATTCAGAAAAATTGGCGATAAAATATGTTCCTGATACTATTTGGAGTTAATCTTGACATTTTTTCCACTCTCTTTATTTTAAACTTGCCATTATAAGAAAAACCAGCAACAATCATGAATCCCTTAGAAAAACTTTCTTTCGATTCTTTGAACCATGTACTTAAATTTTTTTCTCCCCTTTTATTATAATAAATGGCTCTTTTTTTGTTGCAGTCATTTAAATACACCCATGATTCATCTATTGTGACAATTGTTTTCCATTTTTCTTTGGATAAGTGTTTCTCATATAGAATTCTGCAGCGTGTCCTGCGTTCAGCGATATGATTTGGAAGAAGACGATGCAAATTGAGTTTTTTCGCTTTCTTAAGATTTAAATCAACTTTTATCATTTTGTTTACAGTGGACACCGAGCATTTTAAGGATTTTGCAACTGTCCTTTGACTAGGGGGATTTTCTTTTAACATTCAACAACGTACCTTTGCAATAGTCGAAGATGTCCGTTTTTTCCTTGGATACTTGTTTGGAATTTTTGTCCCACTTGAGGCTCCAATTTAACATTTTTTCCTTTCTTGTTGACGATATTACCTATCGACGCTTTAGATATCACAAAACCATGACTCTCCCATCGTTTTGGATAACGGAGTATGCATATTTCTCTTCGGAAAGAGCATAAATGTAGCATTCGAACCACTGGTTTGTTAAAAACGCCATTTTGAATAAAAACAAAACTTTCAAGCCGCAGACGATAATTTTGACTTTTAAAAACATAGTACAATTGCAATTATTTCTTTTGCAGCAAACGATTTTTTATTACCGCTTACCAAATCAGTCTAAAAAATGTGCGAACAGCCTCTGTATATATATATATATATATATATATATATATATATATATATATATATATATATATATATATATATATATACATACATCTGTATTAATTGTGAAACGATAAAGTCAGATTATCGAAATTGCCAATTTTCATGCTAAAGATCGAAAAAAACGGAGATTTTTTGACAATCCCACTTGCCTCTCACGCTTGGAGTTTTGCAGAGCTCAAGAGTGTGACGTCATAGTACTGAAGACTTCATTAAAGTCCTTCGGAAGGCTTTTTTTAGTCCTAGACAATCATACTGTCCAAATACCTCCAAAAACGAGCATGTGGGAGCAGGTTACAAATTACACGGGAAAGCGATGTGTCAACGAATCTGCCGCACTAGTTTATCGTTTTATCGGTCAGCCATTGGTAAATAATACCTCTAAAGGTTCCGTTAATTCAACTTAAAACTCTATTATTCCCAAGATCCTCTACCCATAAAACCCAAAATACGCCATTGGGGGCCAAGTCTGAGTTAACCGTGAAAGCGGTGACGTCATATACGATTATCGATTTTCTCCTAACGATTGAACAAACCCGGTGCTTTTGGGACGATCCGACGTACTCTTCAAGTGTGGGGAGTCGCAAAGCAGCAAGGGAACATGAATTTGCGAGTTTCTTTTGAAATCCCGAGGAGCACGGGGTGATATGTTCCCCGCTACGCCCGCGAATCTAGCGATTTTGCGATATGACTTCATACCACTGAAGCCTGCATGAAAGTGACAAATAGTACCGTTAGAGACACATTTAGATAAGAATGGAAAGTTTTCTGTTTGACCCTTTAAATTCTAAACATGACCATATCCAGACAATATAAATTCAAAGCTATCATGACATGGCTTGTTGATGTAAAGGTCACAAATGTCAGGAAAATGGACAGTCCATGTTTGAAAATCTCAGACAGCGATGTAGTCTTTCAAGTATGAGGCTTAACTTACACTTATCTTAAACTTGTATATACTCTTTTTTATGTTTGAGTAGAAAAATTAAATAAACGGCATGGATAAAAATAATTATTATAACTGTATTTATATTTTAAACGCTTATTCTATGTTATTGCAACTGAGAAAAATACATTTATGACTACTTCCGATTAGAAAATATCAAATGCTGCACTTTTCAAATTAGGATAAGAAAGCATATTTAAGAAAGCTAATGGACATAGTCCGGTACAAGATGATAATAAATGACATTTGAAACTCCCAGATGTCTTATTTAGTTAAATTCCCTCTATTTCAGGATTTAGCGGGAATGTTACTTAAAGTAATTGAACATTTGACATTGTTCAAACTTCATGATTAAAGACCTCATAACATGAACTGTGCATGAATCTACGGGTGAAATTTGGGACCTGATTAACTGATCGATCCTGATAAGGCTGTTAGATTTGGTTACTTAAACATTAATCTTGGCGTGGGACGAAAATGTTTGCTCATCGGAGGATACTGGCGTCTGAAGCCGAGATGTTTGAAATGAAATTAAATCTGGGAGTCAAAGGGAGAGATATAAGACTACTATTACCTAAAATCTTTAAGATAAATATTATAATTTAGAACTCAGTTTGTACAAGAAATGTGTCCCAAAAAATAATTTAAATTATGTGAGCAAAAACTCGCTAGGCATTGATGGAGGATTTGCTTAAGAATAAACATTTATAAGTCTCGTATTTGTGTATTTTCCTAGTTTAGAATGAATGCTGTAGAATTTTTCCTTTAGCCAATATTTCAAACAATGCTCCAAAGAATCGCATGATTCTTTCTGTTTGAGAGACAAATGTATCTGTTACTGAGCTATATCCCTGCTTTACTTTTGACAAGAGTGAGCTACGAAGAAATTGGAAATAGTTGCATTTGAAATTCATTCTCCTCCCAATATATCAATACAACATTTCACATTTTTTAGTATGGATCTGTGAACCTCAAAGACCCGGAACTTCAAAAAGTTAAGGTTATTTAAAATTTGAGATGTCAACACGATCATGTTATGTTTCATTTTTTTGCATTTTGTGAAAATGTCATTTTTTAGGTTTATCTTTTAACTGGGCCAATGTTTCCTAATCTTTTTTCGTGTCTTGACCAGCATCCTGGTTTCTACGCATCGTGCGACACCCCCTTCTTCCCACCCTACATATTTTCATCATAAAAAACATTAATATTACCATATAAATTCTATGTTATTTTTAGATTAATCTGAATTGTTAAATAATTTTAATGAACGGGAAAATATAAGTCTCCCTTTGACCAACGCATGACAGTAAATATTTTAATCATATTTGAATAGAAGAATGTAAAAAAATCCCAGTTTATGAACATACATCATAAAGAAACTTCAACACAGCTATTTCAGATATAATCTGCAATCTGAACTCTACGAACCAATGTGCATAGATCAATAAAAAATTTAAATTACAATTTTATTTTTCTTAACTTATTATGAATTTATTGAATTCATGTAAATCTCTATAATGTTTATTTTCAAAATATGTATAAAAGGTAACTAGACTCATCTAATTTTTGTATTAAAATACAAGGTGTAAAGGCATATATTATTCAGCTGAAAGGAAGTAGATCCCCCATATCTAGTAATTTTTTCGTGACTATTAATTCCCAGGACATCCAAATCTACAATTTGTACGTGTACATACTTCACTCAAATATTAAATTTAATATTTCCCAATATGGTGGCTTTAAATTATTTTAGATATCTCTGTGTCAGTTTAATTGAGAATTGTCAATTTATGTTAAATGATATCAATGAATCACTGTCCTTTAATTTGACAGAACCATGTTCTGACTAATAATGTACACAACAAAATTTTAGAACCTGTAGAAGTGTAAAAAAATGTTGTTTATTAAAATAGAAACAACAGTAGAAATACAATTTTGATATAAATAGAAGGAAGACTGGCATTAAACAAAGCACAATCATAGGCTAATTTCCACACGACTGTAAAATATCCTGTTAAGATCTGTTTGAATGAAAGAAAAAGTATTTTACGTCATATACCAGTAAAACATACCGGTAACAAAGCACAATCAACCCACCAAAAAAGTTATCATCACAGTTGGATCTCAGAATTCGAAATATATTTGTTTCCCAGTAGAGATATATTTTTAAGCACGGACCTTTCTCAACAGTGGACGGGATTAAAGACAAAATATACTTATTTCCGAGTTAAAAGAGAGTTTCCTTTTTTCATAATAGTCCAATCAGTTTGGATCATATCCTAATTGCTAAGTTTTACCATCCACGTGGTCTAGTGGTTAAGATACGACTCTTACCAAGGTAGCCTGGGTTCCATTCCCAGCGTGGGAACAAAATATTCCAGCTGTTCATTTAAAACTTTGATACGGCACGATTATATGTTTGCTTATCTTCCAAATTTTAAAACTGTCGATTCGCCCACTTGTGTTTTCTGTAATTCGCGACAAGTTCTAAACGCTGAACATCTGGATAGTTAAAATGGAATCGGAGGTTCAGACGGAAGTGTCCGGAAAGACTGGAGAGAACTCAGCAGCTAATGGCTTAGTTGCTAGATGCCTGGCATTTCCCAACAGTAAAAATTTATAAGTTCAGGTTGGGATTTTAATTTGGTAAATAACTGTGAATATGAGTGTCAAGGGGAAGGAAACATAAAAAAGATTTTTTTGCTACAATGATGTGAGAATAATAATACAGTAAGGAAAATATCCGGAGTAATCTTATGTATACATTGAGATTCCTTATGTATACTTGAGATAAGTTAACAAACTTATATGGTACGTTATTTCTGAAAAGATTAACGTACCATTGGTTAAACCATCAAGTACTATATTTTCCATCAAGTACTACCCATTTCAGAATTACGTAACCATAAACCAAATCATATCATAATATCTTCCTTTAACATGCACATAAAACATTAGCAGACCTTGTCTTCATTTAACATACACATAAGACATTATTTTCTTGGACACGTTGTATTGATTTTCTCCAAAGAATATCCTTAATTAAAAAATAATTCCTTATACATTCATAAGCTCTCATACTTGGTGAATCCATGAAGTATACATAATCGCTGATGCACCGCTATGTAGTACAAGTAAACAAAATCCGTGTATCATATAAAAGATTAAATTTTTAAGACGTCATAATGAAAAAGCTTTTTTTCTCTTGCCACGAATATTATATTTACCGGTTGAGCAGTTATGAATTTTAATTATTAAAATACGGCATGATGCTAATATACTAAATTGATAAAATAATCAACGTTACAAATAAATGAGAGCTGGAAAATTATTTTAATTTAAACATTAGTTATAAATATTTCAAAACATCCAAGACATTATTTTCTAATGAAAAATGCTCAACTATCCATTTTCTAAATTTACAGCACAGATGGGTTATACGAAAGAAATATATGGAGTTGAATGAGATATTAATAGTTATAATAAATAAAAATACACATTTAATATTTTGTACTATACTTTTGAAGTCCTCTACGTAGAGCCTCTTTGGATAGAATCCAAAATGATTCATTTTTGCAGCATTTCATAATTTTCTCTTTCAAGAAAGACAAATGATAAATGATTCTTTAAATCATTTGTCATTTCATTCGTATGAAGAACCCCATTAAGTGGAGAGATCTCAGATTTAATGATTGGTATAACTAATATCGTAATTTTTTGAAATACATTTGAGACTCATGAAGTTCAAATAGGTATTAAAAAATAGCGAGCTATTATCGCATCATTATAAAATAATTATATTTAATTGCGGAGTGATGTTCATCAAAAACTCAAATTAGAATGATAAGACTCAAAATAAACGCTTTGCCACCATTTTTTGTAATTGGAAAAATTCACTAGAGGAATATATGATACTTGTGTTTAAAATTTTAACTTTTTTATATTTTAACTTAAAGTGAAAAGGATAAAGCTACTCTTCTGCTAGGAGGATAAATTACGTAACTTTATTAGCACTCTCCTTTTAACTGAAAGCAAAGGATGAATTATATTTTTTACTACTTAAAACGGCTAGGGAAACTGGCATACAAGCATCAACACACACAAACTTTATATATATATATATATATATATATATATACAAATAAATATACATATAGTGGAATCTCGATCTATCGTTTTTCATGGGACCGACTGAAATGAACGATAAATGCGGAAAAACGATCGATCAAGATTCCACTGTATGTATATATATATATAAATAAACCAACAGAGATAGATAAAAATAATACAAATATAGACAAGTACTTGTCTATATTTGTATTATTTTTATCTATCTCTGTTGGTTTATTTATTTGTTTTTTCATTATGGGGATATGAAGCTTCTGCGCTATCCTCTATTGAAAATGTTTTCTTTGCAGGATATGTTTTATGTTAAAGTGATTTAGCAGTCTATGCTTGTTTTTTATTTTTGTTTATTTCTATTGTTTATATTTTACATATATATATATATATATATATATATATATATATATATATATATATATATATATATGAAATGATAAACCTTACCCTTCATTAACTTTGTCTTACCGCAACAGAACATTTTCACTCAATTTGATTTGGATCTAGATACGCCGAAGTAAGCTATTAGTTTTCCTCTTAAACAAGCCACGCGCCTACATGTTATATAACAGCGCATGTTCTAGAACCATGACGAACGATAACTCCATATGACGTGCTTGGATCAGGTGTCACCTTTTGATCAATTAAAAGTTCAGCTCGCTCGTACTCAGGGCATGAACCTAGGGTTTTCGCAGCCTTTTGTGTTCTGCAACAGTCCGTAAAACATGTCGTAAAATTCGCTGCGGGTTATATATTTTTATGTGCTGTTCCGACAGCCCCATGATCGTATGATGGTCTTATAGTAATTATACAGTATGAATATAATTAAGTGTATCTAAACATCGGAGTATTACAAAAAGAATAAACAATCTATGTAACCAACTATGTGGACCCTGTGTTCCTCGACTGGACTCTCTGCCTAAGCTTTTCCCAGCCACTCTCCACGACTGAATAATGATTCGAGGTCACCTTTCTGTCATCCAACATCTCTTTTTCTAATATTACTTACTTACTTACTTACTTACACACACACACACACTTACACACACACACACACACACACACACATATATATATATATATATATATATATATATATATATTTATTTATTTAATTATATTTATGATTTTTATTTTAAAACAAATGTAGCTTTTTTATTTTTTGAGAATATAATTGATGTTTATTAATAATATAAAACCTTTCATAGCCTAATGATATGCATAGAGAAATGCATATTTTAATGCATTTTCTCTTTTAACCTGGAACCCAAAATTTATCACAGGAATGTCTCTGAACCTATTTCTCTTAATTATCGCATTCATCTTAATTATCGCATTAATTTTATTAAAACTATGTAAATGTATAATTATGGAAAAATATAGCAGGGTTTATGAGAAGATAATTTTTTGATAGCTTTGAAGAAAATATAAAATGGAATGATTCTTCCTGCTAAAGACCTAATTCATACTTTTATGCATTAATATTATAAGTGGTTTTACGGAATCAAACCCCTGTATGAGACTTCGGAGAGGAAAACGGTATCTTTGACTTTCAGCATATTCAAATATGAAATATATATGGTGTCATTTTTACTTGCAATTACGTTTGTCCCTTGCCAAGTTTGTTTAAAAAGATAAAAATACATTCCCTTTCCCGCGATTCATTATGCTTCAGCAAAATTCAAATTGGTAGTTTTAAAAGAACTGAAAATATGTTGGGATATCCAAAAAGTAAAACTATTTTTCTGATAGGAATGATATATTACACGCAATTAATCAAAATGACAAGAACGTTTTAGGCACCAAATTATATTTGGCGTAAAAAGGGATTGATCGTTTTCCAAATGCAAATTTTCAGAAAGCCTTTTTCATGCATTCACGAGCATAAACTATCACTGAAAATGTAACTTTAATCTAATAAATCATCAGTTACTTTGAATGTTATTTTTCCATCGAGTTTCAAAACGAACTCTCAGTTTGATAATTCTTTTTGGTGATTCCTTTAAATAAGATAGACAGAAAGGTTTTAAATATTAAAGTTCATTTCATTTTTCCAGTTATAAGTATAAGACGAGAACTTTTTGCATCTAGAGTCATTATCTGAGTTGAAAACGCTGTTGGAGTAATTTACAGAGTTGTTTAACTGCTTATGATAAAATGTGAATAAACTTAAAAATTCAGTGGCCTCATTCTGAAGAATCAGTCAGAACTAAACGGAATTGTTTTGTTCATTTCTGAGTGCTTTTCTATTTTTGATTAGTTTTTAGTGATTAGTAAAAAATGCGTTAATATTTATAGAGTAAAATTTAGATTATTTCAGGATGTTGAAATAGGTTAGAATATACCGTTATAAGTAAAGTCCCTTATGCTTTTAGCATCTATTTTGCGAGGAGTATGCCATGGTGAGCTCAATTGATGACGACTTGGGTCCATGCCCGCAAACAACCCTAGAGATGCTAATATGTGCATTAGGATGTGTTTCATCCAGTTTTACCAAGTCCATAGGGCCATGAGGTAACTCTTTGGGTTTGGAACTGGGAAGGGGGCGGCTCGGCTTGAATCATGACAAATGCCATTAAATACCTTCGTGGCTAGTCCTGATGTGGTCACGATAAAGTCGTAGAAGACCAGAAAGTCTTTTTATGAGACCAGAGAGAGTGGGAGAGGATACGATCCTACCAAATGTAAACCCTGAAGTATGCCCAGTCGAAATTCAGGTGGCACCAGGGGGGGTGAGGGGGGCTATTGGTTCACCTGTACAGAGCCTCGATAGAAATTCACCAACGATTTTCGCGGTTTAATTATGCACGAATGTCATCATTTGACAAGTGCCTCACACTGGCAGAACATCTAAGTCCATTGGACACATTTGGAAAAGAAAATTTACAAGTTTTTAAAATTTTTAAAAATAATTTGTTAAAAATTAGGTTTCAGTCTATAATGAGCAATCCGAGTAACTTTGAGCAGTCAAATATTAACAATTAAAGGTTCATACATCCATCGCTAGCAATATTTGATTTATATTAACAATGCTAGCAAAGTATGATTCAGATTTATGCCAATAGCAACGAGAGAAATGCACAGTTAATTTATTAACCCATTTCATCTGTTTTTATTAGTATTTGAAAGATCCACGGTATAATAATCTTAACATGTGGGTTCAGTTCAATTATCGGACATGTTTTTATTGGCTGGGAGGATTCACTTTATTACAAGTCTGGTATTAGAAATAAGAAAATACTTGGGAGAGATGAAATTAGTTTTATATCAAGCTGAAATGTTGCGGAATATTTGATTTTGCGTTCTGATAATATATTCTACAAAATTCAAAAGCAATGTTTGCGTCCATATGACATGGATTTTTTATTAAGAAGAAGCAGGAATTAAATTCCCGAGATTCAGTGAATTCCTAGTAAAGATCTAAATTTTATATTATGTAATTATATTCGGTATTTTAGGTTAGGATGAATTAATATGAGGCCTAATAAAACGAATGGTTTTCTCATTCCATATCAGGTATAAAACTGTTAAAAATATAATAACTTTTATCAGATATGCAATACGGCTGATTCGGGTTTTTTTTTTGAGCCAGCATTATAAAACAATTAATTTATTCTTACGTTAAACTCGTGTACACTAAAGAAAAACCCCCAGCATCTTAAATTCACTATCAGAATCATGAATTAATTTGTTTGCAATGAATTCCATTTATTAATATTCACTGTCGATTTTAAGAAGCATTTTTAACTTTCAAACAATTTGAGCTTTTGTAGTTCAAGTATGGATTTAGAACTTAACTTAATTAGCCTGGATTAAACAGTAGCAAAATGTTGAAGCAAATTTTAAATTATTCTTTTATTTCCTTTTACCGTCAATCTTCTAAACTGAAAGCATTACCGGTTAAAAGATCTTTTTCGATATTCGTCATTGCTATGTACTTATACGTTCCAAAAGACAAACCTTTTGTAAATCTCTGTTACAGATGTGAGATTAACTATGTAACTGAATGCAGTGTTTATTTACTAGAAAAATATCAGATAGGTGAGAGACATAATTGCCATATTTTGTATAAATGTATTTCTAAGAGAGACATATTTCTAAGAGAAAAATTATTTGAACTCATCGAAATTTTATTTTTATGATGTTTATAAACAACATTTTTTTCCAATGCGGAGGCACTTGTCGCGAAGACATTCGCCTATAGTTAACCGCAGTTTGGCTGGCTATTTTATTATGGGGGCGCTATATAGGGGGACCAGAATTGCCCCCTATGAAAGGACGGCACAAACGGAGGCATTTTAGTGGCACTTCGCCAGGATTCGATCCGAGCACTCTGAGCATCGAACATCAGTGCGCTGTACTACAAGGTAGTAGGGTTAATAATCGAATTGAAAAATATTTGCCTTCAACTGTTCTTTTAATTTAATAGTGAGTTCCGAACTTAGACAGTTAGTTAAGCATTTTTGAACGAGAACTTTCTCCTGGTTTTTTTTTCACAGAAGAAATATAGGCAGACAAACGTGAGCTTTAGGGGTGATCTATTTTTAGCTAAGGTCAAAGTTTATCAGAACATTTCATCAATCGGTTGCTTTTGTTTGGTTGGGGGAGGAAGAGAAAACAGGTGTTGCGTTGGCGCAACGTCAGCGGGATAAGGGTAGTTCCCTTATTCACATGTGGCGTTCGACTCCGTGGAACTTTTCCCCATTCTGTGCTTATAGAAATGCCTAAAACTAGATACTTTACGTTTAAAGAAGTTCTTTAAAGAATTTTCGACGAAGATTCAGATAATGATGACGAGAATGAAAGTGATATTGTTGTTATTCTACCAGAGACAGCAGAGACTAGTGATGAAGAAGAAGGAAATGATAATATTTTGAATAGTGACAATAATGATTTACCATGCGATACTGCTGTCGAAATTGAAGTGTGAGTAAAAAAGTGTGAGTAAGTTTTTGCCTCCTAAAAGCAGTACGTCTTTCAAAAAATTAAAAAAAACAAAAACTGAAGATTTGAAATGGATAAAGAAGGGACCATTGAATATGTCTCAGCCGAAAAATGAAGAAAAATATCAAATCGGAACTACAAGGTCTGACAATAAAGTTCGGTGAATAGTCCTGTAACATTAACGTAGAGGAAATATTAACGAAATTTACCTTACTGTCCTTTGAAATAGTCATCTCCCATAACAATGCACCGCTGACATCTGCTATACAAGCTCTGGAAACTTTGCAAGAAGTCTTCTTTTGGGATAGAGTTCAAAAGCCTCGTCACGTTTCGTTGGATGTCAGGAATATCGTCAAATCTCTTTCCTTTCAAAGCGAGTTTGAGTTGTGGGAATAGGAAGAAGTCTGGAGGATTGAGATCTGGCGAGTATGGTGGATGTTCAATTTGCACCACCCCTTTTTTTGCCAGGAACTGTTTAACGATATTGGCTGTGTGAGGGCGAGCATTGTCGTGAACAAAAACCATGAACCTTGCTGTGCGTACTGGGGTCGTACCCTGAGTAGACGTTTCATGAAACGGGTCAAAATTTCAATGTACCCTTCAGCATCCATCGTCGTTCCCTCAGGTAGAAATCCCTTGTGGATAATGCCTTGACTATCAAAAAAGGTGATGACCATCGTTTTAATGCGTGATTTTTTTGCTCTGACCTTTTTCTGACGAGGTGATGCAGGAGAACGCCATTCCATGCTTTGCCGTTTCGTTTCAGGGTCGTACCTGAGACATCAGGACTCATCCTCAGTGACAATACAGTTCAAGAAGTTTGGTGTCGCATCCGCAGTTTCGACAAAATCCTGTGAGGCCTCTAAATGTTCCTGCTTGTGATCGTCATCCAAGTGATGTGGCACAAGATGACAACACGTTTTTCTCATTCCTAAATTGTGGGTAACGATTTGTCGCACGGAACAAACGTACTAAACAAGCACTTTGTAAAACATGTCTTACACGGATCACAAACGACGCTCAACTGAACAACGGTGGGGGCAGGTGGTCAACACCTACCGCTACGCAGGTGCAGCGTTTTGTTTCGCCAGTGTTGCCAGATCGGCCGTTCTGACTTCATTCACCGAACTTTATTGTCAGAGGTTGTATGAAAAATATAATACAAGATAAAACTAGTACAGAGATTTTTGATCTTCTCTTTGGCTCAGAGGTTTTTTCTCTTCTTGTCGAATAGACAAACTCATGTGCCGAACAAAAGAATCGCTCCCATTTGTTAGCATCTGAAGCCTACATGAGACGGTTCATTGGAATATTGTTGCCAACGGGATATTATTTTTTACCTCAGGAAGAAATTTACTGGTCTCTTGATAAGGACATTTCTGTTCCTATTTTGCGAGAATCGATATCCCGTTTTCAGTACAGGAACATGAAACAGAATTTGCATTTGGCTGATATTTTAAATTCGAGTATTTTAAATTAAGCAAAGTTGGTTCTGAATAATCTGATCTACGCACAATGTAAGACATAGTGTTCATTAGTCTCGACATGTTGGTTCTCTCTCTCTTTCCAAACTTTCTAGACTGAGTAGTGACCGTATTAGGGTTTATAAAGCAGGATTCGGAATGGGGAGCGACCAGTGTAAATATTCATCCCCTAGTCAAATAAATAAACGTCACAGTATATTAAAGTGATAAACTACGTTGTAAATCTGTCGTCATCGCTTATTTGTAAAAAATGGAGTTACTACCTCCGTGATAATCAGTTTTAGGTATTTTAGAGGTAGGTGCTTGACAAGCTAAGAAAACTTTTTATAGGTGTGCCAGATCAGACTCTTGTGCATACGGGATCCTGTTTTGAATCAATGAATTAATCCGTTTTAGGTTTAATGTCCTAGCAGTTGGTACACTTCTATTCATTAAGAGTACGTGTTTTACGTTTAAGGCGTTAACAGGACGAATGCTTAAACTCAAAACTCTTTTTTTTTTGGCAGAGATAGACATCATCGAACCATCAAAAGTACAATTAAATCCATTCCTTGATTTTTTGACCCAATATATATATATAATAAATTTATTGAGATTTTAAGATTTTATAAATATCTACATATTGAACAAAATATGATTTTTTTAATAATATTTCTTGGAAGTATTTTTTTAACTATTACAGTTAGTTTGAATACTATAACAAACTTCAACTCAATAAATATCGTTTTCGAAATATAATAAAAAAACATAAATATTCTCAAATATATTTAAATTATTTTAGACAGATATTTTATTGATAACGCCGCATATTATGGTATTTCTGGTTATGATTCCTGAGAACTTAACTTCTACCTGTTCGGTTTCAGTGACTGGTAAGGAGTATTTTTACTTTTTATATAGAAACAATTTATTATTTATTCTGTAAACAATTCATAAATTATGCGGCTTTTTAAACATTTTATAGATGAAATATTCTCACCTTGTGTTTTTGGATAAGATTAAAATTTTAAAATACGTGAAACGAATGTCAACAAGTTGAATATATTTAGGCTTTTGTTAATGTATTATAAATGCGAATAAATGTTTAGTATTGTTCATGCGATATGTTCATGCGATAACTCATTACGACAGAAAAAAACACTTTTACTAAGGTTTACCTGAATTTAAATTCGTGTTGTTTTCAACCGTTTAAAAAAATCACATATCTAAAAGACTAAAACAGAATTTCACACTTAAATACTCAATAATAGAATTTCTCCATAATTTTCGCAAGTTAATATCTGTTTATGACATTAGAAATATTGAAAGAAATATTTCCATTGTTCATTTGAATATATATTTAGTTGGAAGTTTTCTTTATTTTTGACATTTTCTATTAATAAAGTATTTCCTTTTCAAATCATCAAAATATTTCACCGTTTTCAAAGAGAAATTGCTGCTTTCATTTTGAAAAAAGGTAGAAAATGCTTTTAACTGTCTTTAGTTTAAAAAAAAACTAGTACATCAATGTATCCATCATATTTTTATACATTTGTCAATTGAACACTCTTTTATGCCCTTGCTTTTAAGATTTTCCGATTAGTTTCTATAACAAGCAATGAAATAATTAGTTGCTTAATATTGAATTAATTGATATTTGAATCCCTAAAATAATTTATTATAGTTATAGATAGAAAAGCATATTATAATTTGAGAGCATAATGGTTTATCTGTCATTTATGTATAATCATGTATCGTAACAAACTTTTTTCTTTTGTAGAATTCAGTACTAATGATAAATTAGACGCTGAATTTGTTTGTTTCTAGTATCATTAGATGCTAAAATTTCTTATAATTTGCACTCCTAATCACAGAAAGGATTTAATGAATTTTAAGACTCTAATTATACAAATGAAGGAGAAATACTTTTCAATCATATTAGCATAAAATAATGGGTACGTATATTTTCCGAAACTCGATGTAAAAGGCCTTTTGAAATTAAAAAGAAGAAAAAACATTAATTTTTTATAAGTGATAAAACCTTTCACGCATTCTTTAATAGCAAATAGACGTGAGAACGCCTGATTAAGTTATTCCAGAAAAGTGAATTGCAGCAAGTGGTTGTTTTTTTTTATTATCATTCAGTTTTTACCTTGATATGAGGGAGAATTCTAGGAAACTGTTCATACATAGACAAAGGAGGATACTCAAAGTTACTCATAAGAAGGATTACATAAAACTTCTGCGAAATGATGAACCTTTTATTTTCTCTTGACACTTTGTTATTTCTGTTCTAGTTTTTATGTTAAACATATCCACGTCCCAGCTGACTCCCTTCTATATTTTTGTAATGAGACAGTAGTAGATGAGGATAACTGAGAGGTTCATTAAAAGTGAATCGTCAGTGGAATATCGAATGGTCTCTTCATTTTGGAGCATCGCTCTAAGCTTCTGTAGTGTGTGATGGTAACCATAAAGCAGTTCTTTGCTGCGTACAAGTTTAATGAATGAGATGCTTTTACCTTAAGGTACTGCTTTTATTTCTTATTGCAAGCTCGTGAAAAAAATAATGAATAGTCGTTAACTTCCTGTAATCAGATGAGGTTGCAAAATGCTTGATCCACTAAAATTTTATCTTAAAACCTTGGATGCAGTAATTTACTCGGTTCAATGTACCCCGTCTGAAATTTTATATAAACATTTTATGAAATTGGAATCTATAACCAATTACATAATTTAATGTAAAGGAAATAAAATAAACAACATCAAATAGTCAATCAATACAAAATCATTTTTATGAGAATATCAAAAACACATAAATACAGTTATAATTATAAAAATGTTCAAAACTGGAAATTTCAAATGAAAGTAAAACAAAATAAGAAACAAAAAAATTTTTAGGTTCACAAAATAAAATTTAAACAAAACAAGGAACTAACAAAAACTAAGTTTCACCATTAAAGTAAGGTAACTTATAAAGATTCTCCAGAATCAGTATAAAGTTACTCGATTAAAATTTTGAAAGCTTTTAAAAACCTTTTTCGTTAGAAGATATGAATTCTTCAGCAACAACATGGTTCAATGAAAACCTTGTTTTGTCATGCAATGTATCTCGCTGTACATATACGTCTCGCATCTACTGAAGCAAAATCATTTTTGAGTTTTCGGAATTCAAGTCCAATGACGTTTTACGCATTTTCTTGGTGATTTTTTTCTCTCCGTCTTTCTACTATTTTTTTAAAATTTCGTTACGGTGTTATTTTGTCAACTTAATTACTGTTTACAAGTATGGAGAATATCTAATTTAACGATAAAGTTTTCTTGAAGACTATTCTTTAAAATTCCCCTGTAATGAATTTTACATATTGGTCAAGACATTGGTCAACAACTAAATCAAAATAATCAACGGATATTTGATATTTAAGCAATGATTTTTATGAAACACTTACAGCTTAAACATTTTAGTTAATATCATAGGAATTTCTTTTTAGAAATTACAGAGTTTCTATTTTATTGAATATGAAAATTTTTATTCAACTAGTCTTTAAAAATTTTAATTTTTTTCCTTTTATAATTTTAAGATAGAAATAGAGAATTTATCTAAAACTTTTTCAGATTTTTTTTTATGCGTCTATGCTCACCTATACTTTTATTGTATATAAATGACAGGCCAAGGAATTAACTGTATAAGGAAAATGTCACTTGCAGAGTTTATAAATTGATGTACAATGAAAACTAAATATATCTACAAACATGCATGAGTGAATGTTACTGAAGGCTCAGTGTATATTGTCCTATGCATATAACTTATTCGGTTACATATCTTGAAGCACATAATACCAAAAATCACGAAGAATTCATAAGAAATTAAAATCAGTGGCAAATTAAATGGTTTGAATTCTATGCACCGTATTAAAATGCAAACATTATTCCCAAAAGCCTTCAAACCCGAAAAAAAGAAAAAGGGAATGCACCTCCACCCCTTTTATTGAAGAATTTAATACTTCGAGAAAATTGCTCTTCCGGAAACAAAAATCTATTAAAAGCACTCAAACGCCCATTTTCGTAACTAATACCTTACTGCGTTTCTATCGCTTCTATTTATAAGAGCCATATTCAAATCCCCTACTTTAAATTCAAATAACGAAAATATTTCATTCAGATATTCTTCAGTAACTTACATCTGCCGACGACAAATCAAAATGGAATTTCTGCTGACGAATGTAAAGTATAATAACTTCTCTTCCAGCAATTTTGTACTCTAACCGAGATATTCATATGCGCCATGGTCTGGAGTTATTAAAAGATTCTTTCCCGTCCGCTTCTTGGTAACGTACCTTGCATTTAATTAGCTTCGACAAAACCCCGGTTCGCAGATTCGGAAGGCGTATCTGAAATTAGGATACTTTTCCTGTTGTTCTTAAATGTCTTGATTAGAATAGATCTGAATTCCTAACACGTAACTTCATCTGAAATTGGATTCAAAATTTTGGAGATTTCTTCTGATATTCACGGCCGTCTTTAAGCAGTGAAAGTGCATTCATTTTCGTAGCAGTACACAAGTCTGGAATATAGGTTTCTTTTTTTTTAATTCGTAAATTGAATTTGTAAGATATTTATTATTCCTCCTGCACTCTAGACATTCATTATAAATCTCGGAATGAAAATTAAATTTATTTTAAATATTTCAGATGTCATATTCATATTGGCTATGGAACGCCACATACTTAACGTATGAACTATATTAAAAGTGCTATGCATTTTGAATTAATCTAAACATGATGATATCTGTGATCATAATTATGACTACATGTGCTAAAATTTTGCATTCTTTAATTCCTTAAGGGGACACGGCACTTTCAACGTAGATTTTTTAAAACATTCAATGTCTCACTTTACATACAAAACTAGCTGAATACCCGTTTTTCGCTACAGAGTACATTAAAATTAAATACACTGGTCAATGTATGCAATTAATGCCAATATATATATATATATATATATATATATATATATATATATATATATATATATATATATATATAATCGTAACGGATATATTTATAGACAAAATAATGTAGAAGAAATTATTCAAATTAAATACAACGGTCAATCTATGCAATTAATTTATCTGTTTAATATCCATAAAACATACTAATTTGAATTAAATTCTTTAAAAACTTCCATCTCAATTAGTCTAGTGGCTAAATTTTATCTTTTACCGTATTTCAATATTTTTTGTCAATTTATTTTGTTGATATGCACGTGACGCAAAAGTACTTTAAAGTATCAGAAAACGAAAAGAAACCACGTCATCAGTATTTAATAAATTAATTCTAAAAATTAATTTTTAAAATTCACCAAAATTCACACAATGGAGGTAAGGATTCGAAAAAGAATTCATTTTAAAGGGATTTTAATAATCTTTCTTGTGATATAAATTTTATAACCCCCAGATTATTATTTTAAATGCAAAACTTAAAAAAAATTATATAAGCAGTTTAAAATTTAATTTAAAAAAATCTACGAAGAATCTTTCAAAAATATTTCATAGTGCACCCCTACACTATAAGAAGAATCTCCATGCAAAATTTCAGCCCTTTAAGTCCAGCGGTTTTGTCTGTGCGTGATCTGTCAGTCAGTCAGTCAGTTACGGAACTGTTTTATATATACAGATGAGAATAATTGATATTGTTATTTACTTCATGGCAGGCACTTAGAATTTACAAATATGTATTTTGTGGAAGAATAAGGCCCTATTTTCAAAAAAAAGATCTTCAAAATTGCCAGAAATTTTCAAAATACTCCATGCGTTTTAATTTTCTTCCAAATTTCTCACGATTGCTAATTATAGTGTTTGTCACAAAACCGTGCATCATACTTTGAAACCATTAATATTTTTCAAATTTATAGACCATGGAATAAAGTACAGACAAGCACAACCATAATAACAGGTAGATTTTAAAAACTATTTTTGACTTTTGATTTATGCAAAAAAAATTTCAATGCACAATTATGTTTATATAATTATGGTAAACGAATATTAAAAAACTGAAGGTTTTTAAATGATATGGGATGCACGCGTAGCATTTTGAAAAATGTTAGTATTTTTGAAATTTTTTTTGAAAAACAGGCATTATTCTGCAAAAAAAACTTATTTTGAATTTTTAGAGTCTTCATTTTAAGAAAAAAGAATATTATTTATTCTCATTCAGTATAGAGATTTAAAAACTGAAAATTAAAAATTTCGAGGTTGAAGGTCCCTTATCCTCTTAAAGATTATTGAAGGATTATTAGCCGCCCCTTTCAAAGAATCTTAAATAACTAAACTTTTCATTTTGTTGTTTATGTTAAAAGATATTTTCAAGCAATTTTTGAAAAAAATGAGTAACGCAGCACAGTTAAAGAGATAGAGGTATATATATTTACCATCTATTTAATATACAGTATTTAATTTATGACAGAAAATAATCATTTAATGTACATATTAATTTCATGGGGAACATCTAAAACATTCAAAGAAAATATTCTAAATGATGCTTTAAAATTAACAAACTTATGAGAAAATATTAATTTTTTAATTTGTGTAGAATTTCTATTTATTTAAAAGTTTCTAAACCTGACTTTAAATACAGGATAAAATAATGACTATTTGTTAAGACCCAGTCTTTCCAGTAATGTTTCTTCTGTTGATGTTTGATGCATTCGCTGTTTTTTTCCCTATCTGAGTTTTTCCTGCAAACATATATTTTAAGTTAACAGTATGTTCTTACAGTTTAAATTTATGATGCTGAAATTTTACCTTTGGGTAGACAAATAAATTGCGAGTTTATTAAGAACATAATTAACTATTTTAGGAACATCCATGTCTAAACAACGGAAACAATAAATATAGTAATTTTCGATTCTGTATTAGTTAGAGAAAAGCCACGGAGATATATTCTATTAGAAAATGTGAATGTTTCATTTAGTTAAACGGTTTATTAAGTAAATTTAATTCTTTTCAGTACAAATTATTTTTTACCTGTTTTAATACAAACCAAACAATTCAATTATTATTCGCATTTATTAAATACTATATGTCTGTAAAACTCCTCGTTTATTAGCTTTCAGTGATATTTCTCATTGTTTGTAATGGAACAGTTTTTAATTTCTATTTTACTGATATTCTTATTACTATGGTATTTGTTTTTTAATATAAAATATATAATGCATTTTTATTTGTCTCCTGAACACAATTTATGATTTTCATTGCTGACCTAGGAATATTAAAACTTGTGTGTTTTAAAACAAGACTTTCCTTGTACATTGTTTATCATTGCAATGTGTGTGGGACAGATACGAATTTATACTTCTTGGATTTGAGCTTAATCTGCTAAATTTGTTATTCAAACAATGTTCAAAAGTCAATTTTAAGAATTATAGCTAATTTTTCTAAGTACATAAACAAAAATGTATTTAATTTTCCCCAACACCCGTGCATATTATATAAACAAACACAAACAAACAAACACACACACACTTATATATATATATATATATATATATATATATACACTACCCTACAATAGCGGACCGGACGCCAGCGGATTTGCATAAAATCCGACATGCTGTGGGATTTTATGCAAATCCAGTGATCGCAATCCTGATTTAAAAGAATAATTGGATCAAATAAAATTTATCTTCACTCAAGCTGGCCTGAAAGGATCTTATGCCATAATGGGATAGTTGCAAAGTAGAGGAAGAGAGGGTTTATTGCTTGGTAGGGGGGGGGTCTCCTTCTAATAAAACAAAAGGTGCATGTGCAGGGATTCTTTTTTTTCTCCCTTTTAACACTATCTCTCTCTCAATGTAAACTCAGATTTAGGGAGTTTTACTACAAACCTATTAAGAGAAACTGCCTTCTGCCTACGTTTCAAAATGTTTTTAAAGTGTTTTTTAAGCACACAAACCGAACATCACCCCATCCAACAAAGCCGGCAGACTCGCTTGGTGTTTGCAACGTCGTAACTGGACTGTGGACCACTGGAAAACTGTTGTATGTAGCGACGAGTCACGCTACATGCTCTTCCAGTCGGATGGGTGTGCTGGGGTTTGGCTAATGCCAGGAGAATGTTTGTTACCCGAGTACATCGTTCTAACTCTCAAGTTCGGTGGTGGTGGTGTACTTGTTTGGGGGTGTTTTCCGTGGTATCACCTGGGACCTTCGCATGTTGTTCCTGGTAAATTGAACACCTACATTTTGGACGCGAAACATTTTGGACAATCGTGTTCTTCTTACGCGATGGCAATTTTGTGGACTGGACGAATGTTACTTCCAGAACGACAACGCTCCATGTCATGTTGCAGCCTCTACCAAGCAATGGTATCAAGATATGGATGTAAAATGTCTTCCCTGGCCCGTCCAGAGTCCCAACCTAAACCGAATAGAAAATTTGTGGGACTAGTTAGAGTGACATTTACGGACCAAGAATCCACGTTCGAAATCTACAGCTGAGCTGGTGACATTCTTGCAGCAGGAATGGACACAAATACCCATAGCTGTATATCAAAACGTTTTTGAAAATATGCCCAGCACCGTTCTTAGTGTGATTGCAGCACGTGGAAGACCATCCCCCTATTAAAGCATGTATTCTTTCCCTTATACCATCACATCTTGCTGCCCAGTCTATTATTGTAGGTTTGTGTATATTAGATTTTGGATTTCTCCACTTTTTAAATTTCCTTAAACATTTTAGCACGTGCGCATTCAAAAAATGTTTGCTTTCTATCTTTTGACCTTCATTAATCATCAATGTGATCACTCACAAAATTTGTATTAATAATGATGTCATCATTACTAAATATTTCACTTTCCTTGCTTAGATTACTACTAATGCAGTCGTCAAAGACATAATAAGGATGTTTATCAGGTATTTCCCGAGATATTTGGAACAACTTGTCATTAGACTCAGAGAAACTGTATGTTCTTTCAGACGTATCAATTTCTATCATGCAATAACTGATTTGACAGTTGCTTGTTGTTAGAAGCAATGGTTCAATAATATTCACATACCAGTCGAAAATGCTTTAGAATCGACTAGGAAAGGATTTGCCATTTTTTTTCCAATGGAAAAAATTACAGGATAACGGGTATCAAAAGGACAAAAATACCAGATAGAAAAATGACATCAGTTAATCCATCAACTGATATCTGGTAATCTAATAGCACTCCCATAAAGAAACGGGAGGTAGAGAAGGACAAGAAGAAAGGTAAGGCATGTCCATGTCCTCCTGGTTATCACACAGGAGATAATTAGGGTCGGGAATCAAGTTAATTCTGGGGAGGTACTTGCGGAGGCAATCATGGCCAGAAAAAAACCGTAGCATTGCCATATATTTATATCTAGACCACTCAGGAATATCATGGACATACCATGGCTTGTGACCGCTTCAAGCGGCGACAACCTATATGAAGAAACACCTGAGGGTTTTGCTATATTATCATAAGCAATACCGCCTTCGATATGTTCATAAAGGATTAGACACTTCCATATCTTCATACATGGTTCAGGAACGTACCATTGACAGATGGCCATAAATAGTAGAAGTAGGATTCCTTTCATGTCACCACTTAAATGGATAACTTTTAAAATTATAACTGTTAAAGTTACAAATACTTTGGTATATACATAATTGTTTAAAGAGTTCGGCACGTACTTAAGTTGTCCACTGATCTCTACCAAAACCGAGAACGAAATTTGAATTTATGAAAAGTGAAATAACTCTAAAATCAACGTAACAGTTAGTGCATTGTTTTCCAACACTTATGTTTCTTTGCATGCATTTGGGATGTCTATATAATTAAAAGCATGTTTTGTGTATTAGAATCACCAATAAATTTTTTAAAGGAATTAAATTTTGATTTTAGTTTCTCTCGTATCGAATTTGAAATTATTAAAAAAACTTTAATGGGGATTTTTGAAACGAGTTTATTTCTCGTGCATCTTACGTTATATATACGGTATCTTTTTCTGAAATGGTAATTTGACCTCTTATAATTAATTTCATGACTTTCCGTAAAGAAGTAAGTACATTGTAGAAGAAATAATGCATGAAATCATAGATTCTGCCTCGTTTACAGAGATTTATTTCACAGAAATATCATTTATTCTTCGATGAGTACGTCAAAGACAATTTTTATTTCCCAAGTGCTAATGATCTTAACTTTATTTATAGAATAATAATAGAATATAACTCTTTATTGGTTTACAAACCATACTAATAATTTCAATTGGTGCTCATAGGTTATAATTAACTGAAGGATTTTTCAGGTAAAACTCTATTATTTTCGTATTGAATTTCAATATTATTCATATTACATTACATAAAATTGATTTCAGTTGTGGAAAGAATTAAAACTTAATTCTAAATCATACTTTGTTTTACGTTATATATTTCCCCTCATAAAAAATATGCATATGAAACACTTAATAAGCCGAACAAAATTGGTCTGCTTCCTTTTCATACAATTTCATGAACGTAAAGAATGAGAATGTTCAAGCATTATTATTCCTGTTTTGACTAAGGCTTCACCTAGTTGGCTACTCTTGTAAATTAAAGAAACCAGGTAACTAATACAAGCGTCACACATAACTTAAGCAAGCTCGTTGTACACATAGGGTTGTAATGACTTGACGGTCCCTACGGGTAAATTCCAAGGGACACCCGTCTTTGTCATCTAAGGTGTTTTATCAGTGCCGAAAGGTGACCTTCCGTTTAGTTACACAAAGCCGTGTCGTAGTGACTCTTCGATACACTTCAAGAAAGGAACCTCTTTTGAAACGATTCCCTAGTTGACAATGGAGTCCAGATGAAAGGCTAGTGTCGGCTGGTCAGACGCTTGAAGGAACAAAGCGGCAAGCGGTAACTTATAAGGAACCACCCAAAGAGGGGCGAGGATATATATTCGCCACCTTGATGTAAATGGGGGCAGATGACCTTTTTTTTACAGGTGTGAACAACCTCCATCGTCGGACGTGTGCCAGAGACGGAGAGCCTACTGTATCCCTCTCATGATGTCCTGAACCCCGCGAAATAGCCTCAGATAGTGCTTATCTTTTTTGTAATTATTGTATAAAGCCTATATTTAATCGGGATGCAAATAAAGCATTTTGTAAATATTAAAGGCTGTCAGTCTTAGTTTTAGGCAAAGTCCTTACAGACTGTTATTAACTGGTGTCAGAAGTGGGGTAGGATATCAGTGATGAACGAAAGGATTACAGGTAGGCCGATTCTTTTTATCAGATTCTGGCTTTGATTTAAAAACTAAATAATGGTTTTGTATAAATGCAATAAGTAAAAATTATTTTATTGTGTTTTTAAATGGTATATTTATAAGTAGCCATTTAGAGTTCGCATTAAGAACTAATATTTTAGAAATTTTGATGAATTAAATCAATTTCTGTGTTTTTTTTAAATGGTATATGTACAAGTTAGCCATTTAGAGTTCGTATTAAGAACTGATATTTTATTTTAGAAATTTTGATGAATTAAATCAATTTCTGTGTTTTTTTTAAATGGTATATGTACAAGTTAACCATTTAGAGTTCGTATTAAGAACTGATATTTTAGAAATTTTGATGAATTAAATCAATTTCTGTGTTTTTTTAAATGGTATATGTATAAGTAGCCATTTAGAGTTCGTATTAAGAACTGATATTTTATATTAGAAATTTGGATGATTTAAATCAATTTCTGTGTTTTAATGGTGTATGAGTTAACCATTTGAAGTTCTAAGTAGGAACTATTGTTTTAGGAATTGTGATAAGTAAAACCAATTTCTGTGTGTTTTTATGGTATATGAATGAGTAACCAGTTAGTGTTCAAGTAAAGAACCAATTTTTGTTTGTTAGGAATTGCAATAAGTTTAGCCAATTTCTGTGTTTTGTTAATTGCAAATACTGTATGTTTTTCTCTATTTTTAAAGAAAGTGAATTTTTTTCGCTTTTGATAATAACAGTGTTTATTTAGTATTTTTTTTCTTTTAATAGTAACAGATATACTTAAGTTTCTTATGCTTTGATATTAACAGTGATAATTTAGTATTTGTGTATTACTGTGTGAGAAATCTATATAGAGCATTGATTAATTTGAGAATTCTGTTTATGTGTATTCTGTGTAAGAGTTCGGTATTTTGATTTGATAGGTATTGAGTAAATTGTGAATGTTTATATTGTGCGGTGCTAGTTTGGTGTTCATAAGGGCTAAAATTATAGTTCGGTCTAAAATTGATCAGTTTTGAACTTGTTAGTTCCGGTTAGGACACATACCGTAGGAAGGTATTGCTAGTAGCTGAGGAAAACTTTATTGGTTATCATACAGTTAGTTACCCTAAAGTTAGAAAAATGTCCTTTTTAAATAAGGGTAAGAAAGGGGACCTTTTAGAACTTTTAGAAGAGTTAGGAGGACTAGCTGACGATACGCTTAAGATTTTCGAAATTAAGAAGATCATTACAGAAAATGAAAATTACGTCGAAGAAGACGCTAGACTCGCACTAGAGCGTATTATTGAAGATAGAAAGGAACGTGAAGAGAGACTTCGCCAAGAAGAGAAAGAAGCGAAACGAGAAGAGAGAGAGAGAGAAAGAGAAGACAAAATTCGTCAAGACCAACTTACTCTCGAAATGAGGAGACTGGAATTAGGAATTAATGGAGACAATAGAGCCCGAAATGGGAGGGACAGAGATGCAGACGCAACTCAGAACATTCAGCTCCTTAAAACCATGCAGAAATTTGACGAGAAACGGGACGAAATGGGCCTGTATCTAATTAATTTTGAGAGAAGAGCAGAGATGGCGGGAGTCCCTAAACAAGATTGGGTGCCATATTTGTTAGGGGTACTAACCCCAGAAATTTCCAACATGATGGCCAGAGAATCGCCAGAACAGGCAAAAGATTATGACTACGTAAAAGAGATGATTCTCCAGAGATTTAGGATGAATACAGAAAAATTAAAACAACTGTTTTATCGCCATCCTAAACTCGCAGATAAGTCATGGAGGAATTATGCCCATGAGCTTAGTGGCTATTATGATGAATGGATAGCAGATTTAGAAATCACTACATTTAAGAAACTGAGAGACCTACACATAACGGAACAGATGAAGAGACGGGTACCTGCCGATATAAAAGATCATTTTTTGGAGCAGTGGATGCAGATTAATACTCCTTTAGAATTAGCGGAAAAAATAGATAAGTATGAAAGCTTGCAAGACAGTTTCCGAACAAGAGAATTCTCAAAGGATCAGAAGTCCACAGATAAAATTAATAAGACATTTAAAAATAATCATAAATTTAAGGAAGAGAAGAAAGAAAAAAAAGATGTGGAAAAAGAAGCTTCTAGTGGACAAAACAAGGAAAGAATTTTTGAGAAAAGAAAACAGCTCCGTTGCTACGAGTGTGGTTCTTATGACCATCTGCGACCACAGTGTCCTAAACTTAAAGAGACGGAAATTATCGCGGCAACAGAAACTAGTGGAGGAGACTCGAGTGGCGTGATGACTCCATATATCAGTCAGGGAGTCGTTAATGGAAAATCTACGTCTATTCTGAGAGACACAGGAGCGAGCATTGATCTGATTTCTAAAAATTTGGTACAACCCCATATGTACACAGGAGAGCACGTTTATGTCAGTGCACCTGTGTTAGATTCATCCGTTTGCTTACCTATAGCAGAGGTCGATTTAAAATGTGAATGGGGCCACACCAGAACTAGAGCCGCTGTCAGCAATACGGAATTCGAGCAGAAACACTATTTGTTAGGAAATAAAACGGCAGCCTTGCTTGAGAAGATCAACAGGAATGTTGAAGTTCCGGTGAAAAGTACTGTGCAAACTCGGGCCGAAAAACTAAAATTTGATAGAGAAAGACGAGACACGGGAGATGAAAAAACGAGAATAGAGCAAGTGATTCCCGGATCAGAAGCGGTAGAAGAAATCACTTCGGAAGAGAGCGCGACTATCTTGCCTCTCCAGAAGAAACAAATAATTACTCCCGACTTATTAAAGACTTCGCCCGAAGAATTTAGAGTTGCACAAAGTGAAGACGAAGAATTAAAAGTAATTTTTGATAGGGCGAAAAAGAAGACGCCCGAAGAAAATAAGTACGTGGTGGTAAACGAGATGTTATTTTACCAGAAAAAAAATAACGATGGAACCACTAGAAACCTGCTTATTGTGCCTCGAAAGTATCGAGAGAAACTAAAAAGACTCTGCCACGAACATACTAATGTTCATTTAGGCGTTGCTAAGATGAAAGAATCATTAACTCAGTATTTTTATTGGCCATATTGTCACTTAGACATAAATGATTACGTGTTGGCTTGTGACAAATGTCAAAAGAATAATATGAAACGTCTTAACCGTGTTAATTCCCGCCGAACACCAGGCTAAGCCGAAGTTTGGTCGTAAAAGTTTAAATGTATATTATAAGTATGTTGATTAATTGTAGTTTCAGTGTAAAAATGTGACCAGAAATTAATGTGTATTCGTTTGAGTAATGTATTTTATGAATTGTAACATGTAATTGTTTGTAAATTTGAACGACTCGACCATAGAAGTTGAGTTCTGCTTTAAAGGAAAATTCAGGTGAAATTCCTTTGACGTTGTCATAATATAACGGTTTTGTAGTGGCAAACGCCATATGACGGTTTTATGTATGCCGTGTTGGAATGCCTCAGATAGGCTTTAATTAATGTTCAATTGTAACATTTTATGTTCTGTTTTGTTTGTTGCATAAGCCAGTAGAATGCCTCAGAAAGGTATGGGCTAACTTTTAAATGCAAATGTGTATGTTTTGTGTATACCTAAGAAGGTAGTAATTGGAGTCAAAATACACTCCGTACGGTGTTTGAATACCGCAATTGAATGATTTATTGTGAAATCGATAAGTTTTGTCTGAAGAGTTGTTACGACAACAGATAAATGTAAGTGTTGTCAAAGAAACAAAGTGATTAACAGGAATGTGAAGTTTGTGAGTTTTTTTGATAAGGAATGAGCCAATGAGCTATTTTGTTATAATTTTATGTCAGTCAGTACTGAAAAATTAGACCCTAAATCGATTGTGAATCCTATAGTAGGATAAAATGAATATTTAAATTTAGGTCACTGATGGCTGTCCACTTAAATGGAAAAGATTGGATCACAGGTAATCGTGAACGAATTAAGTTCCCTGATCCAGAATTTACGGAAAGCCGAGTATTAAATTGATTTATGACTATAAGTGTTAAATGTATTAAAAACATAAGTAAGAAAATTTAAAATTTTCATGTGTATTAGTAACCGTGATGATATGTTCTGTATGAAGTTTAAGTATCCATTTTGGATTTGTGTTTAATTTTATTTGTGTAAAGTTGTTTCATGGTAACTGTGTTTAATATCAATTTGAGAATTTATTTGTGTCATGTGATCACAATTAAGGTAAATTATGGGATCCCAGTTGAGTGATTTACTAGTTATAATGTTTTTTATGTAGTGTCATGTGTATGTACTAGTGTTCTATGAATTTAAAGTTTTTTGATATGACATGTATTAGTATACGATTTTATTTAAAATTTTTTCCATGACTTGTTATATTATTGTGTAATTTTTATAATTTCTTTGCTACGGCATGTTCTCTTAATAGAGATTTTAAAGTGCGTAAATTTTAAGTATAAATTCCTTTTGTTGTGCTTTTAAAAATAATACTTTGAAGTACAGTTAAAAATTTTCTTTCATGAAGGTGAAGCCAGAGTTTGATCAAAATTAACGGTCTACTCGTAATGTCAATTGGGTGTGCATTTGCCTTCGGGAAAAGTTTTATAATTGAAATTGTCCTGAGAAGGACCATGTTTTTGTTCTGTTTTTTGCAGGTGAAAATTTCTGCAGAAAAACATCTAGGGAGGGGAAGAATTATAGACTGTAATGACTTGACGGTCCCTACGGGTAAATTCCAAGGGACACCCGTCTTTGTCATCTAAGGTGTTTTATCAGTGCCGAAAGGTGACCTTCCGTTTAGTTACACAAAGCCGTGTCGTAGTGACTCTTCGATACACTTCAAGAAAGGAACCTCTTTTGAAACGATTCCCTAGTTGACAATGGAGTCCAGATGAAAGGCTAGTGTCGGCTGGTCAGACGCTTGAAGGAACAAAGCGGCAAGCGGTAACTTATAAGGAACCACCCAAAGAGGGGCGAGGATATATATTCGCCACCTTGATGTAAATGGGGGCAGATGACCTTTTTTTTACAGGTGTGAACAACCTCCATCGTCGGACGTGTGCCAGAGACGGAGAGCCTACTGTATCCCTCTCATGATGTCCTGAACCCCGCGAAATAGCCTCAGATAGTGCTTATCTTTTTTGTAATTATTGTATAAAGCCTATATTTAATCGGGATGCAAATAAAGCATTTTGTAAATATTAAAGGCTGTCAGTCTTAGTTTTAGGCAAAGTCCTTACAGGGTGGATGGGTCAGTGTAAAACGTTTTCTACAAATTTATACATCACTGCTTAGTTAGAAAAGAAGTTAATAGTTTGGCAAACTGCCATAATGACAATCTTCTAGGAATATTTCCCGGGAAGTTCTTTGGAATGCGGTAGTCTTCTAATACCGTTGCATTCAGAAAACAAAGAATACTATATCATTTCCACGATAGAGAATGAAACTAACGAAATGCTCTGCTTTTCGCTGCTTGTTCACCTAATTCAATTTACTATTGTAATAAATAAAAAAAGAATTACTTTAAATTGTAACCATAATAATTGCGTACAAAATGAAAATATTTAAGGAGAATTATAAATTTACTTCATTTCCCAGCTGTTACTTAATTTTCCACCATATAGTATCGTAAGAGAGGGTACTATATCGTACCCTCTCTATAATATTTATCTCTATACTCTCTCCCATACTATATATCGTAATATATAGTATGTTATTTCCCTGATAACAGCGGAAACATATTACTGCTTCGTATATTTAACCAAAGATACATATTTGATCGTGTCAGATAATTGCAATGCCTTACAACAGAGAAAACTTGATATTTTTCATATATTCATTCATATTAAACAGCTGTTCTTCTGAGCCTATAATTCCCTCCGAATGTAACGCTTTGCTTCAAGATTATGATAAAACATGTAGTTCCATTTCTCCTTATGAGATATGTTGAATACACACACACACATGTATATATACATGTATATATACATATATATATATATATATATATATATATATATATATATATATATATATATATATATATATATATATATATATATATATATATATATACATATATATTTACATACATATATTTATATATATATATATATATATATATATATATATATATATATAGATATTTAAAATTAAGATAATTAAAAGATAATTAAGATAATATAAGTGTTGCCTGGCTTAAAACATGTTTAACCGGGGTTGGGGGGTCACAACCCCCCCCCCCAGTCATCAACTATACCACCTCCAATTCCGTTTTTTGCCTATTTATATATGTCAATCTTATTTCAGGTTAGAGGAGTATTATATGGTCACATCTGCCCTTTTAATTATCTTAATTTTAAATATCTATATATCGTAAATATTTTTGTGAGCAGCTTACCGCCTAAAATTTATTTACTCTATTTTGTTTCATATTAAGTAATTTACATTTGTAAACTATATATATATATATATATATATATATATATATATATATATATATATATATATATATATATATATATATATATATATATATATACTAGCTGAATACCCGTGCTTTTCTACGGGGTACATTTTAGGATAATTACAACGAAAAAGTAGTGAAATTGCTTTTTAGAGGATTTTCTTATAAACAATATATTTTGTTTCTTCATTGGGCGGAACTAATATTACCAGGCTCGTCTGCGAACTTACGCGTGAGCAAGCTACGTAAAACTGACCGTGCGAGAAAAAATTTTCTCGTAAATGTACGCCAGCATATTTTAAAGTTTGGCCTTGGGACTTATTTATCGTCATGGCGAAGCATATTTTGTGAGGAAATTACAGTTTTATATATAGATTTTATTTAATATCCATAAAACATACTAATTTGAACAAAATTAGTATGTACAATTTTTGAACTTTGCACAAATTTATGACGCACCCGGAATATATATATATATATATATATATATATATATATATATATATATATATATATATATATATATATATATATATATATAACACTAGCTGAATACCCGTGCTTCGCTACGGGGTACATTTGAGGATAATTGCAATAAAAAAGTAATGAAATTGATTTTAGAGGATTTTCTTATAAACAATATATTTTGTTTCTTCTTTGGGCGAAACTAATATTACCAGGTTTGTCCTCGAACTTACGCGTGAGCTAGCTACGTAAAACTGACCGTGGGAGAAACAAATTTCTCGTAAATGTACACCAGCATATTTTAAAGTTTGGCCTTGGAACTTATTTATCGTCATGGTGAAGCATATTTTGAGGGGATATTACAGTTTTATATATAGATTTGATTTAATATCCATAAAACACACTAATTTGAACTAAATTTTTAAAAATTTTCATCTCAATTAGTCTAGTGGTTAAATTTTATCTTTTACTGTATTTTAATATTTTCTTTGTCAATTAATTTCGTTGTTATGCACGTGACGCAAAATGAATTTAAAGTATCACAAAAAGAAAAGAAATCTCGTGCTCAGCATTTAATAAATTAAATTCAAAACTTTCCAAACGATTACTGTTTTGGAAGCTAATGTTCTGCTAATTTCCAGTAAAAGCTAAAATCATTTGAAAACCGCACACCAGTGTTCCACTCACACGCAACACTATAAACCCCTAAAAGAATGCTAGAATAAAACGTATAAAAAATATAAATCTATTAATTTAAATAATTAAACACACACAAATGTATAAATTACACAAAAGTTTACTTAAATTCTTTAATCTGTCTACATCTCCAGTATAGAAATATTTTCGGGGCATTTACAGAACATGGTATATTTCACTTTTGAAAACACGCATTAAATGAGCATCATCTCAATGAGAAATTTCTGAAATGAGCATGGCAATGAAGATCGTGTGTTTACAAACAACAGCAGTAACCGAAATGCGTTAAAATATAAATTTTAAGAGTATTATGGTAGTGAGTTGTGTATATAAATAAAAACTTTATAAACGATTACTGTTTTGGATGCTAATGTTCTGCTAATTTCCTGTAAAAGCTAAAATCATTTGAAAACCACACACCAGTGTTCCACTCACACGCAACACTATAAAACTGAATTACAGTACTCTACATTTATATGGGCATTGAAAATTGTGGTTAGTAGAGGGCAATACGGGACAATCCACGCATTGTCTATAGACACTTGCTTTCTTTGGCTATTATTTGATCCGTAATATCTGCCTCATATGCCGTATGTTTCGAAACGCCATTCCCGAATGAAGAAATCGTGTAGAGGAGGCTTCTGAAACATGTGGACAGAGACAGTTGTTTTGTGACAACTGACTGAAGTGGTGTCATCTTTGGCTATTATTTGACCCGTAATATCTGCCTCATGTGCCGTATGTTTCTAAACGCCATTCTCATATGAACCACAGCCTAATTCCTTTAAAATGGAACAAAATGAGTAACTCCAGTTAACCATGTAATCCACTACTGCTACAGAGGCATCAAAATGTAAGAATACAGAGTTTAAATCAGCCAAAACTGCAATTATGATGTACATATGACACCTAACTTCTCCAAAAATCTTTGCCTTTGTGATGAGACTCATAAGTGATTTTTGTTTTTGATGAAACACTCTTGCTAACAAATCATGACGATCCTGTGGTTTTTGTCCAACTATTCCTTGCTGTTGTTGTCTGATTTCTTCCAGTCTCGCTTCTCTTTCCGGGGTAAAGATTCGGAAAATCATTCGGGAAAAGCTGAAAAGTAAACAATACCAAATCAATTTAAAAACTACATACAGTATAAATAACGTAGAAAAAATAACAGTATAAATAAAAAAGTACACGCCAATGATACAAAAAATTCTTTTAAATCGTAGTAAGCAATGAAAAATATTTTACACACTTCAATAATAACAAAAGAAAACATGATGGTAAAATAGAAAGTAAAGTTAAAACAGAAGTAAGAAGTTAAATTCTAAAAATATAAATGAGGTATAAATCAGCTATAGATTCAAATTTATGAATCAGGACATGAAAAAAATTGCTGCATGTAAAAAAAATTAACCTTACCTCCATTAATTTCAACACTTCTTGACCTGTGGCTTGTCCAATCATGTGAAATATAATTCTTGACAATAATTCTTGTTAACCTAAACTGTTATTTGTGTTTTTTTTAATTTAAAAAAGTTATGTTCTCAAAATATGACAATTAAGAAAAAGATATCATCGAGAAAAAATAAATCATGCTACTTAAGAAAGGTCATACCACAATTTTCTATAAAATTAATGTGCAACTATATTTGACATACAAAATAATGCATATTTAATACATTGTTAACATGTTTTAACATCAAAATTTTCCACAATCAAAAGCTAAAATTAGTTTAAAATATTAGCTTTAGGATTTTGTGCAGAATGATAGGTGTTTTAGCTAAATTTCATTAAAAATTACTTCAAATTGATCAATTTATAAAAAAGGTGTGCTATTTACAGGTAAGTTTTTGTTTCTTTTTGTGATTTGTAAGTGCTATTTTAGCATAAATGACCAAAAAAACCTTTACAAAATCATTTTTTCTCAAAGCTAAACACAAACATAATTAACAGTTGTTTTAAAACACCCCTGGTAAACATTGTTAAGTTTCGAACTATTAGAATGATAATAAAAAATATTCCAGAGTTTCAGACAGAAGCATAAAAAGAAAGAATATGCAAAAAAGTAACTAAATTAAAAAAAAAGAAATTGACAGAATACAGAAAAAGTGAACACCGGAAAAGTAAATAAAACGTTTCCTTGTGCGCATGCGCATTTCTTATGAATGATTGATTCCAACGCCTAGAGTACCCCGTTGAAAGAACCACATAAAATTTGTGTTGAAATATCGTTCTTTAAAATTCAATTAAAAATCGAAATTTCAAGATAGAGACTTCAAATGAGATTTATATGAATGAGAAAGCTTTCATCTTCCAGATGATGTAAATATTTTCTTTGTAAGATAAAAACACGAAGAGCATCGACCGTAGATGCTAAAAAGTGCATAAATTTATCCGAAAATTGGATTTAATATTTTGATGAAAATATTAGTCTGTTTTAAATTATTTTTAAACAAATGAGGTCTTGTGTGAAGGAGAAATGTCTGTAATCTTATATTGTAAAAGGATCAAAATTCTACGATCATTTTTTGCCGAGATATCGTAATCTGAAGTTTAAAAAAACATAAAATATCCCACAAAACATAAAATAAAAAATTTTCTAGAATAAAATTTAAAATTCGTGCTTCGAGGTGCACTTTCCCATAGTCTGCACTACCCGTGTGCCAAATTTTACGTCTGTAAGTTTCACAGATTCGCCTGGTTCCGCCCACACACACAAGCGCGCAAACATTCGCTTTTATTAATAAGAAAACATTCGCTTTTATTAATAAGATGTAATGCTTATTACTGTAATTTTAAAGATGGGAATACGCTTCAAAGTTTAATTGTTTACTTAAAATACCTTTTTAGATGCCACAGCAGAAATTACTCGTTTTACCTTCAATGAAACTTCCGAAATCAGTTTTGTTCTGTAAGAAAGGAAAAGCTGGAGGTATTCCTAATTACAGATGGCGTTACCCGGGATTTTAAGAATGTTTGTTAACCAAAATCAATTTAAAAATTGATTAAAGTATAAATAACATAGAAAAAATTGACATTTTCTATGTTATTTATACTATGACATAACCCATGACACGGGCTTCGCCCTTTTAGACGGTCGGTTTAGGGACCCGCTCCCTTCAGCAATCATTGTCAGAGAATGGAAACACTAAAAAACAACGAATCAAGGTATCTAAATTTTCTGGCTACGTATTCCACTTCCTGCTCACAGTAACAGCCAGAAGAAAAATTCTCCCCCCCCCCCCCGGCGAGAAATTTCGTTTCGTCCAATCCTCCACGAATGGGGAAATATTCTTTCTTCGAGCCTTCCCCCCCTCCCCCTCCCCTATGGGGGAAAAAGAGGTTCTTCAACCAAACTACGCGTTTGAAGAACCACACAGGAAATTTGTGTTGGAGTATCGTTCTTTAAAATTCAATTAAAATTCGAAATTTTAAGATAGAGACTTGAAATGAGGTTTATAGGAATGAGAAATCTTTCATCTTCTAGATGATGTAAATATTTTTTTTGTAAGATAAAAACACGAAGAGCATCGACCGTAGATGCGTAAAAGGGCGTAAAAAAATCGAAAAAGTTGTTTTAATATTTTGATGAAAATATTAGTCTGTTTTAAATTATTTTTAACAAATGAGGTCTTGTTTGAAGGAGAAATGTCTGTAGTCTTAGATTGTAAAAAGATCAAAATTCTACGATCATTTTTTGCCGAGATATCGTAATCTGAAGTTAAAAAAACATAAAATATCGCACAAAACATAAAATTAAAAATTTTCTAGAATAAAATTTAAAATTCGGGCTTCGAGGTGCACCTTCCCATAGTCTGAACTACCCGTGTGCTAAATTTGACGGCTGTAAGTATCACAGATTCGCCTGGGGGTCGCACACACACACACACACACACACACGCGCAAACACTCTCTTTTATTAATAAGACATATATATATATATATATATATATATATATATATATATATATATATATATATATATATATATATATATATATATATCGCAGTTGTCCCTTGATTAAGATTATCCGCTATTTGATTATTTGATACACTGTTTCTCTTCTGTTAGATTGGAAAACTCTGGCAAGTCTCCTTTCAGATCGAGCATTCAGTAGTATATATATATATATATATATATATATATATATATATATATATATATATATATATATATATATATATATATATATATATATATATATATATATATATATATATATATACACTGAGTGGCCAAATTATTATGACCATCCCCTTAATGCAATGTTGGACCCCCTTTTGCCCTTAATACTGCATGAATTCTTCTTTGTATGCATTCTATGAGATGTTGGTATGTGGTATGAGGAATTTGAGAACATATCCGAAGAACTGCACTTTCCAATTCCTTAAGATTTTATGGTACTGAATCCAGCTGCCTGATACCCCGTGCGATCTCATCCCACAAATTCTCAATTGGATTGAGATCTGGTGATTGTGCAGGCCAACGAAGCAAGCTGAATTCTCTGTTTTTCCAACCATCTGAAGACAAGAAGCATTGTCCTTTATGACAAGCAGACTTTATGACAAGAAGCATTGTCCTACTGGATGTATCCATCCCAGGCCGGGTACACCATTAATATAACAAGGTGTACTTGATGTGCGATAACACTTAAATACCCTTGAGCATTCAGACATTGTTTCAAAGGCACCAAAGGACCCATACAATGCCAAGAAAACATCCCCGAAACCCTAATATTGTCTCCACCAGCTTGAAGTGCTATGGCAATGCAATTGGGCTCAATACTTTCGTGCTGTTTTCTCTATATTTCCACCCTGCCATCTGCATGGTATAGTTGAAAATGCTATTCATTGGACCACATGACCTTTTTTCATTCATCTACTGTCCAATACTTGTACTCCTTTGTGAACTGGAGACGTCTGTTCTTGTTCAAGGCAGACAGTAGAGGCTTTCGAACAGGTCGTCGGCTTCCATAACCTATACGGTGTAATGTGCGGCTAACGGTTCATTCAGAGTCGTTCGCAGTTGTCCCTTGATTAAGAGTCCCCGCTATTTGACACACTGTTGCTCTTTTTTTAGACTTCTTCCGACGCTTCGAGCGCCTACAATCATCCCGCGTTCAAACTCAGTTAAATCACGCTATTTTGCCCATATCTTTGCAAGCAACACAGTGCAATTTATGGATCACTTGTCCTGCATTTCCTTTTTATAGCTATCAGCCCTCTAGCTGCAACACTGTGACGCAATAGCTCATTTCCATAAAACTGCCAGGTGGTCATAATAAAGTGACCTCTCAGTATATATATATATATATATATATATATATAAAATTATATTTATATATATAATTATATATATTTATATTTATATATATAATTTTTAAATTGGATATTTTTTTCCAAATATAGGAGCGTTAGTATTGTTTACTGACGGGTGTTTTGCAAATTTCAATTTTCTAAATTTCTTACGGTCACAATAACTTAGTAACCTTGCTCTTTAATCTATTGAAACTCGTAGAAAAATCACGATCAAAATGACAAAGAAAGACATAAGTACGTAAATAGTTATTTATTCAAAATAGGAATTAGCCGAAGTTTAAGTGGGAATTTTCCCTCTGCCAAGCGTTGACTTGGTAATCAGTTAGAAGTACAAAGCAACCTGTAAGGCTTGTGCAGAACTGTAAGCAAAGAATCTGTGCAGCCTGCATACTTCAGGTTAGTAAATGATATGGGTGAATAGAATTTACCTTTGGCATACAATGACTCCTTAATGGACTTTTGAAAACGACGCTGAAGTAAACAAACCCCACATTATTTATCAATAATTTTTAATCTCAAACATGAAGCAAAATTGTTGAACATGAAGCAAAATTGAATCATCCAGCAAAATTATATATAAATTTATAGCTGTTCCCTGCATAAGTTTGAGTATGAGATATCAAGGAAAAGGAGAAAAAATACATGCATATAATCTAAAATACACGACCTATTTTCAAGTTAGAATACAAGTGATTTTTTCTGAACCCATTGTCCATAAATCCAGTCAAGTCAAGCCAGATAAACAGAAACCATTCATTCTATCAGGAAGGATGAATGTCACAAGTTGGATTAAGTGAATGTTAGGCATGGGGTAAGAAATTATAAAACTGACAAAACTGTGCTCACCATTTTTCAATTGTATGCATGCACTATACAGCAAAAAGTAAACTTTACTCTCTGAATAAATTCGTTTTTCTAATTTCTTATTATTGGATATATGAAATAATTAGTATTAGTAATAATTGCTAGTACATAATTAGTATATAACAATTGCTAGTAAATAATACGCAATTGTAATATTACTAGTATGTTCTAATAATTTCTTATTACTATATACTAGCAACATAAGTCAGAAATTAGGTTAAATAGGTAGTCAAACTCTGTATAATAATAATTAAAAACCTGTCACTTTATTCAATCATTTTTTCATGAAATATTTATTCCAGAACGTCCCTTTAATGTCTTCAGAGTCCTTTGTGAGGTCAGTTTCACATGGTTCATAGTATGATGTCGCTATATAGAGCTAGCTGGATAGTTCATTGAGAATGTATTGAATGCATAAATAAATAACAAATTCTACGGCTGTAAAAACTTATTTCTTTCATTAGAAACTTATAATTATTTAAGACAATACTCAAAATGTAAAACCGTAAAAACTAGATCATAGAACATTTTTGATGATTAATCAGGATTTTAGAAGTGAGTATCAAAAAATTTCTCCCAGCTTTCGAACAATAAATCACTTTTTCAAGAAGAAACGAGCTGTTGACAACTTCTGAGAAATATTTTTGTGGAGCTATTCGAAATCTCCATTTCAGCGCACTTTAAAATCGAAATGTTTAAAATAGAAAATAATATTTATCCTTTCATTTAAATTTAATTTGAAACGAAAAAAATACTTTCAAACGCCCAAAGAAACTATTATGAAAGTTGTTATTGTCCCGAGCCACACTTTTTCTTTTCAAATAATCAAATCATAAAATACATTTAAAAAATACAGAGGCAATAATTTTAAAATCTATATATTAAAACTTTTTTTATATAGTTTAGAATTTTTTTTTGTAAAAAATGTTTTAAACCAAATTTCGTTAAGTGAATGCATTTTGAAAGAAGGAAAATAATGTGATATACTACAATATACAAGTATGAAAGAAACAAAGTATGAATTGAAAATTTAAACATATTTTTTTACAATTTTGTATTCAGATATTTAGCTGAAACATTTGAAAGAAATATTTTTTCCCTGCATAATTTAAAAATTAAATTTTCATCAAAAGGAAAAATAATAGTGCTTTTATCACAACACTTCTCTGAAAAACTGGACAAATGAACTATAGCACTGCGTAAAGACACAGATTGATATTTCAAAAACAAATTATTCAAGCAAGATAGGGTTTTGAATAAATTATGTAATACGCTGGACTAAATCAGAAAAACGTCGTGCAGCCATGAAACAAGTAAAATATGCATAGATGAAACGGATGAATTTTTAAATAAATGCTCCTATGAAAGGGATATTTAAAAAAATTTTTCCGGAATCTAATTGGAATAGAACAACTTTACAGAAAGGCATTTGCATATAACTTATGGAACAATTACAGTCGTGAATGATTAAATACGCTTAAATAACATATCTCTAGCTATTTTACTTGGAAACAAAAGTATATATATATATATATATATATATATATATATATATATAGAGAGAGAGAGAGAGAGAGAGAGAGAGAGAGGAGAGGCATTGATGAACACACAGAACAGAGTCGCGACGCACGAACTGTATCCATGGAATTTATTAAGAGCAAGATGATATAATTCAAGACGGCGACATGGACGCTGGAACATTAAAAGGCGACAAAAGCTACGGGCCCTGCCAGAGCTTGAAAATATGATACACTTACATCATGGTACTTTTGGGAGCCGTACATGGTCAAGGGACGAGATAACGTGGGTCAGAAGAGCAAGAGAGTAAGGCAATTAAGGGCCGAAAATAGCTGCTCAAAGTATTTATACTATGGGGGCAGTAGGAGTCAAAATTTCTTCTAATTGGTTATACTCGGACAACTGACATAACCACGCGAGGCATAAATCATGTTTCCGAACATGCGATGCAAGCCGCGTGGTTTCTGAATCATCCGGAATCATAGGCGCCTGACTTTCAGCGCGTGCCTTCAGTATCAAACTAGTTAGTTAATTCGTTTACTTGCTGGTCGCATTTGGAAAAGGGTGACTGTGCTTTATTGAGGAAAATTTAGGATACGCGTTAGATGTAGGACAATTAATATTAAGCTGAAATTTAAAGTTTGTCTTATATTTTCTTCTTTTCCAGTAACCTGATGAAATAGATTCATTAAACGTGTTAGAATGGAAGATATTATCTAATCTGATTTGATAAATTGGTTGTATTCTAATGCATATTCAGTGCAACAAATGTGGAAGGTAGTTATAAAGCGCTAAAAAAATCGAGCTGATGAGAGTGGGAAAGTTTCTTAAACACCCGCTTTAAAGTGTTCACTAATGCCTTATGTGAAGAACAAATCTAAACTTGAAAGGTTCTCAAAAACTTAGACGAAATATTTTATTTAGATGTAGCATATTTCGATGTTGATATTAACCCAAATATGCACTTATGCTAACAGAAGTGGAATACTTATCTTTTTTCATTATTAGTAATTTAAGATGAGAGTTAATATGATCTTACAAGAGTTATCAAATCTTTTAAATAAAAAGAAAAAGGTATTATTGTTAGTTAATTTGGGAGAGGGGCTTTTTTCAACGGGGCAGATACACTAACTAAGATGTAGATACTGCAAAAACATGTGCTGGAATATGTTTAAAAGGAATTTTACATAAATTCAACAAACATGTAACAAGAATTTTAGTAGTATTTCTTAACATTGTCATACTTATCAGTGAGAAGAAAAAGAAATAACAACATTTTAGTAACTGTCAATAACCTTCATAAGCCAAACACTCTAAGCACGCGATCTGTAGTCTCATGCACATATAAATTAAGCTACACTTTTCATATTAGGTAGTCTATTTTTGAATGACTTTCGTACAAAAATTAAAAAGAAGTAATACAAACGTACATAAAAAATATTTCACAAATGCATCTCTCTTAGAAACGAAAAGTCAGAAATAAGAAACACGTGTGTTGCTGACAAAATAGCAGGGCGAACTTGAGACAAATATAGGCGAGATTGTCGCACGATATTGAAGTAAGAAAAGCCACGACTGGGAGAAGTTGAAAAAATAAGAATTAGCACAAGTCGGGAAAACCGCAAAATGTCTTCCTTCGGGTCATAGCTTCGGGACAAAAAACAAAAACGGTAATACAGAATTTTCAGCTAATTTTCATCAAATTTGCCAGAATCCTGAGTCATATTTTAAGAATAAAAGAAAATTAATTCTAGAAAAGTTGTATTAATTTTGCTTTTCTCGGACGAATATTAAGTTTCTGCTTTCACAGTTCAAAATAGGTAGTTTCATCAATTAAGCTTACCTGGTAACGTTACGTGATCTTAGTTAATAAAATATTCTATACACTATATATAAGTATAGATGACAATACGTTTTACCGAATGTAACTTGAAATGAGTGCGAGAGCATAGAAAAGCGGCATATTACAGAATTTCCCATAAAAAAGTATAATAAGTTAATTATAAAATTTGTATTTAGTAAATTTTGCTATTACTACTTTTCACGCTACTTTCATGAGGGAATATATATATATATATATATATATATATATATATATATATATATATATATATATATACATAAATATATATATATATATATATATATATATATATATATATATATATATATATATATATATATATATATATATATATATATATATATATATATATATATATATATATATATATATATATACATAAATATATATATATATACATATATATACATATAGATATATATATATATATATATATATATATATATATATATATATATATATATATATGCATTTCATTCTGGTAAAAAACGAAATGTGGGCACAATGATGGAAAGGTATTTTGATAGATCCATACGAATTCAATATTTTCTTTGCATGTCTGCCAGCTGTGTGAGGATCCCCATGAACCTCAAGCCAAATCACTTGAAATGTAACCTTCATTTTTCAAGCAACATGGGTTCCGATTTCACTAAACAAAGCAGTTTTTCTTTCCGTCTCTCATTTCTCAGGTTTAGCGGAAAAAGGGAGACTTGGACCACCCAGATTAACCTTTCGGAGTTTGGGGATTATGATACGACATAGATAAAGTGTTTGGGTGGAAACCATAGATTTTGGCGTTTTATTTGATTTTGTTTGTTTCATAATTGACTCGGTTGGGCATTCATCTGAAAAAATCTGAAACTGTTTATAAAATCATGTTAAAGTATATATATATATACATACATATATATATATATATATATATATATATATATATATATATATATATATATATATATATATATATATATATATATATATATACACGCTATTGATGGTTACTGAAAATTACGTAAATATATAGATAAATTATTACTTTGAAATACCAAATTTTAAAAAAATATATAGAATGCGTGAAGTGTGCTAAAGAAGTTTTGAAAAGAATATCTTAATTTTTTCTCATTATTCTCAAGATTAAATTAGCCTGTGAATACTTAAAGAAGAAAGACGTAGTTTGTACTTTTCTTAAAGTCTGTTTGTCCCAGTTATGCATTAGTTCAAATTTTCCCAATGTCTTCAATTAGAAATTGTGCTAATAATATCAGCTATAGTCCCTGTCCATTTTCTGGAACAGGTAGGGTTTTAGGCCGCAATAATCTTTCAGCATTGTAACATAGTAAAGCACCCAATCTTTGATTGAAACTTTCCTCTCGTGAATGACTGGTGAGAAATATCAAAATTTTTAGAAGTAATGAAATGTATAACAAAGCTTTGAGTGAATCGTGATCCTAATCAAAGATTTAAAATAATTATTAAAAAATCCTATTAAAAATTAAAGCCTTTTAAAAAAGTAATTACCATTTTTCTCTTAATAGTTTGTCAACTGAGTCCTTTTTGCAAGATAATGCCTGCTGACTTGATGTTTCGTGAATCACAACACTAATGATTCCATTAATCTCATGAATCACTGTATGTAATTAGTATTAGGAAATTAAAAAAATTAAAATGCTGAAGCACATACTATTTACTAATACTTTTATATACATTAGTATTATTAAAACACATAGAATTGATTACTAAAATTGGGAAAGCGCAAAAATTACCAGAATGTGGTATTAAATCACATATTACGCAAAAGATGAACTTTCGATAATGCATATATGTCTATTCCTTCATGAAAGTTCGATCATTATGTTCAAACATTAATTTCAACCCCGTTCTTTTCTCCTATCCCCATTTCTTCTTATATTTATTTAAAATTTAGAGACCAACGTTCATACAAACGCACTTGTAAAATGAGCGAGGAGGCAAAAAAGAAAGTAACTTTACATACTAAAAAAGATAAATTACTCACAGAAAATATAAAAAATGAGTGATTTGGGCTTCAAAAGATCTTTAATAAAGTAGCAGTAGCTTTTAACTATTTTAACTGATTTTAAATTTGACTCAATGTATTTGAACTTAATGTTCTTGAATTTATTGAGCTTAATGTTTCATTTAAAATTTTAACGTAAAATGCTCATACCCTAGAAAAAAGCACCGATGGAAAAATATTCTATGTTGAAATTTAGTAAAAAAGGGACGTTTAACATACGGAAAGAAATTGTACGGCAATGAAAAACAGTTTTATACTCGTAGTCTCTGCCCGTTAAGCTATAAAAATGGTTAAAATGCAATAATAATGATAATAATCGTATAGCTGGTGAGTCAAACAGTCTGAACTCCTCTGTATACACTTGTATATGCTTGCCTACGGAAAAGCTGTTTCACAATGGGGCTTTGTAATTCAGTCTTTAGAATACGTTTCTCGAACGCGATAATGGAAGGTTTCATTCTGCATCACATATAATGAAAAAAATTGCATGCCAGGTAGTAGTGTAAGAAATGACGTCGTTCACAGCTTATCTTAAAATAGTTTAACTCCATAGCCTTGTTTCTACATTATACAGAAGTATGCGTATTACTGTTGCATGAATCGTTCCACGAAATGGATAAATGAGGAAATGATAAAATAATAATTAATAAAATAATAATAACTGAACTCTATTTGAATTGCCACGAAATTGTATTTGGTGATGATAATCTTTAATAAGAAATACAAAAAATGTCCTAAAATAGCAGTGAAAGGAATATGCCCTGTTGTTGCAAATTTCATAGCATGTTTACCTAGGTGCATACACACAAAAAAAAGAGACACATACTAAACTGGTTTCTCAATTCAAATTCTTAATTGTACATTTTTCGCAATCGTATTATATACTTTATATAATATAGGGTATTTCTTTTAAGTCTGGCTTCCAAGTTATTTATTTTGAATTATCTATGGTGCACAACAGTTCTTGGAATAATTTTACAAGTAAAACGTGTCAAGCAATGTCGAATGAAAATTTTACCCCGTTTAAAGGAAAAATCTAACAAGTTATCCATTATCACTGTATACTCTCTACAGTCGATCCCCGTTATAACAAACTTCAAGGGACCAAAGATTTTGTTCACTTTATCCGAACCGTTAAGAAAAATGCTAGAGTTCATAAAATGTATAACTCATTAGTTGAAATGTGTATTCAATAATGATTGTTACGTCATATAACCCTTCAGTGTCATGAGATGCATCCGTGTGCCCTCTAGCGGCAATATGTAAAAATAAGTAGAAGTACGAAAGCACCGCTTGACAGCGATCAACAGCTACTCTGCCTCCCGTTAGCGGAGAAATAAAAATAAAGTTAATTTTGCAGCAAACAATGCTGTTGGTCAGTCAGCTTATTTAAGCACGAAACTATAGTCTAAACATTGTGGTCCTACCGAGGACGGAGACGAAACCAGATATGGATACAAAAGAAAAGAAATCAGGTATGGATATAAAAGAAAAGAAAACAGGTATGGATGTAAAAGAAAAAAATATCTCCCGCTTTGAAGGATTTAAATAGAATCCGTGGGAGGATAAAAACAAAATTTACTCATATGCATAAGTTCATCGAAATGTATGATTAAACTAAAGAAGAAAAAGAACTAGAAATAGTGTTGGAACAAAAGTTAAGTAATCTGCATCAAATAAAAGAAGAAATTAACTAGCTATTTAGTGACTATTCAGAGGTGGAAGAAGCCAATGAAGAAACCCTGTCGAAAGCCGACACAGAATTACTTGAAATGGACGAAGAACGAGATAATTTAGAGGTAAATGTCAAATGCTTACTTTCTAAACTTAAATCTGATGTATCTGAATCTCAGTCAACTAAAGCTGGGCAAAATATAAACTTTAAATCTGTTATGAATCAGTTAGATTTTAAAACTAAATTACCGGAAATTCCTTTTCCATTTTTCAGTTGCCAAATCGAACAGTTTACTAACTTTAAAACTCAATTTGTTAGTTTGATAGCAAACAATAAAGGTTTATCTGAAGAACAAAAATTGTTCTACCTGAAGGCCGCCTTATGTGGTGAAGCCAAGTTTATTGAAATAAGTGATGATACTTTTGAGTCGTTATTTGCTACTTTAGAGCTGAGAAATGAAACTAAACGGGCTGTTGTTGACATTCACATCCAGTCTATTCTCAAAATAGAAAAATTAAATGTTGAGTCATCAAAGGGTTTAATATTAATTACAGATACAGTAAATAAAAGCTTAAGAGCCTTATAAGTTCTAAAATTAGAGTGTAACGAACTTACGAATGCATTATTTGTAAATATTATTTCACAAAAATTAGATAAAGAAACAAGAAAGGCATACGAAATGTCTCTTACATCAAAGGAAATTCCATCGCTTGAAAACCTGCTTCAGTTTTTACATGCAAGATCTCTCGTTTTAGATCAGATTTACAAACCCCCAACCACAACTAAATTTCGTCAGGCTACAACAAGCAAACTGAACAATTTACTTGTTAATCAAAATAAACAAAAAAGTTATGCCAAACCCTGCGTTTTGTGTAACATAGAACATCCGTTGTACCGATGTTCGAAATTTTTGAATATGAATATGAGTGTTCATAAACGTATAGAAATATTAAATGAAAACAAATTGTGTAAAAATTGTTTAAAGATTCATAATGCACCCTGTAAATCAACATTCGTCTGCAGAATTTGTAAAAAATCAGGTCACAATTCTCTAGTTCATGTTCCGTCGGAATCGAAAGTATCGCTTTCGAACTGTGAAAATTGTTCTCAGGTGGATGAATCATTGCCTTCGGATACGAGGCTGGCGCCAAATGCCCCACATGTTATGCAATCGTCTCTAGCCGCTAATTCCAAACATAGTGTATATGCACAGTCAGCTTATATATTAAAAACAAATTTGGAGAAAAAATAAAAGTAAAAGGGATTTTGGATAGTGGCTCCAGTATATCCATCATGACCTCGGAAACAGCTGAATCATTAGGATTGAATCAACAAAAAGTTAACACAGTGATTTTGGGAATAAATTGTGGTGAATGCTTTGTGAAAAATAAAACCACAGCAAAAATATATAATGAAGAGGGTGATTTTAGCCGAACTTTATCATTTTTTATTTTGCCTCGTATTACTGGGTTAACGCCTAATCAACGAATTGATATATCCAGTATTTATTTTCCCAATGAAATAAAACTTGCTGATCCAGATTTCAATGTCCCTAGAAGAATCAGTGTATTGTTGGGTTGTGAATTATTTTTTGATTTGTTAAAGGCAGAAAAATTCAGATTATGTGACGGTTCATTATTATTGAAAAACAGCGTTTTCTGATATCTAGTTACAGGGTCGATCAAAAATACAGATTCTTATTATTTTTCTGGTCTAATTTCAGAATCTGAAAATTTAGATGAGGTTGTAAAACATTTCTTTGAATTAGAATCCTTTCGTGGAGATCGTATAGGAAATTCAGATGACTCAAAAACATTTGAAAAACAGTACTGTGAAGAACATTTTAGTTCTACAATTTAAAGAGATGAAACAGGAAGGTACATTGTGAGATTACCAAATATTAAAGAAAAACTGCACACTTATAGGGGATTCTAGAGAAATCGCAGAAAGGCGTTTAAACTTACTTTGGAAAAAATTAGATAAAAATAAGACAGTGGGCACATTATATAAAGCTTTTATGGATGAATATGTTTCTCTTGGCCATATGGAAAGAGTTATCAATGATAAGTGTCCTAAGGAGAGCTATTTTATTCCACACCATGCTGTTTTTCGCCCAGAAAGCACATCAACACCACTTCGCGTCGTGTTTGACGCTTCATCAAAATCAAGCAGTGGAATTTCTCTGAATTCCATATTGCTGAATGGGGGGACAGTACAACAAGAATTATTTTCCATAATAGCAAGATTCCGTACTTATAGATATGCATTCAGTGCGGACATAAAAAGATGTACACACAGATTCTTGTAGATGACAGGGATAGAAATTTACAAATGATAGCGTGGAAACCAACTCTTTGTGCTCCAGTGGAGACATACAGATTTAAAACTGTCACTTATGGTACAGCTTGTGCTCCGTTTCTAGCGACAAGAACTCTACAGGCACTGGCTGAAGATGAACAAAATAATTATTCCAAGGCATCCTTAGCACTAATCAATGACACTTATGTAGATGACATTTTGTTGGGATCAGATAGTATAGAAGAAGCAAAGGACTTGAAAATTCAGTTAACTCAAATCCTATCTAAAGGAGGTATAGAACAGCACAAGTGGGTGTCTAATAATCCTGACTTATTAAATGACAACAAAGTTGAAGAATATGCATTTTCATCAGACTTGCCCACTGTTAAAACACTTGGCATGCTGTGGCAACCCATATCTGACAATTTCAAATTTAGAGTCGCAGTACAACATTCAGAGAGCTACACAAAACGTGACGTTCTTTCAACTATCGCCAGACTGTTCGACCCATTAGGTCTTATCGGTCCAGTTGTCACAAGGGCGAAAATATTTCTGCAAGGACTTTGGGAATTGAAGCTCATGTGGAATGATGATATTCCACCAAACGAATTAAATGACTGGTTGAAATTTTTAAAACAGTTACCTGATGTCAATCAGCTGCAGATTCCTAGGTTTGTCCTTCTTCCAAATGCTACTACCATTGACCTGCACTGCTTTTGTGATGCATCAGAAAAAGATTACGGTGCGACAATTTGCATATCTTCTAAACTCATCAACGGAGAAGTGAAAACAAATTTATTGTGCAGCAAATCAAGAGTTTGTCCAATTACGAAATCAACTATTCCTCGTCTTGAGCTCTCCACTGCTTTGTTATTGGCTCGCCTCGTGTCAAGGTTGGTGCCAATCCTACAAATTCCCATTAACCACATATACATGTGTAGTGATTCCACCATGACTTTGGCGTGGATTCGTACACCTCCGGAAAAGCTAAAGACCTTTGTGTCTAATAGAGTGATGCTGATAAACTCTTTGTGTCCTAACTATGACTGGAGATATATTCCCTCTTCAGACAATCTGGCAGATGTTATATCACGTGGTGCATCAGCTGCTGACTTATTGCAGAACTATTTGTGGTGGCATGGCCCCTCTTGCTTAAACTCAGACATTCTATCTTCAAGTGACTGGGATAATCAAAATGATGATTTATATAATAAGGAACTTAAACTTTCTGTTCCAATAGTTTTATTAGGGGATACAAAAATTGATTTTCTTGATAATATTTTAAATTTAAGTAATAATTTCACTAAAATTTGTCGTATTTTAAGTTACATTTTCAGATTTTATCAAAATGTTAGAAATTCAAAGGAGCGCAAGGTAGGTAGACATGTGGAGGAGCTCAATCATGCATCGGAGCTCAATCATGCATCGGATCACTAACAACAGAGGAGCTCAATCATGCATCGGATGTATTTGTAAGATTGGTTCAACAAGCTAAATTTTCTGAGGAAATTTCAGATTTGACTAAACTCAAACCTATTAAATTTGGTAAATTAACCAACTTAAATCCATTTTTGGATAACAATAAAATTCTTCGTGTACGTGGTAGGTTACAAAATGCTAATGAAAATGAAAATACTAAACATCCAAGACTTTTTTCATCTAGACACAAACTTACAAAAATTATAATGGAATCCCTCCATAGGAAATATTTACACTTAGGCCCTCAGGCTTTGTTGCATTGTGTCAGGCAAGAATTTTGGCCAATTGGAGGAAGAAGTTTGTTAGCGAAGCCAGGAAAATTGTTAACGAATGTGTTACGTGTTTCAAAACCAAGCTCATTAGTTCCAACCAACTACTAGGAAACTTGCCTGCGGAAAGAGTCAATCCTAGTCCTCCATTTTCTCATTCCGGGATTGATTTCTGTGGCCCTTTTTTAATCAAGTATAAGGGTCAACGCAAGGGTATATTTCAAAAGGTATACGTCGCAGTATTTGTGTGTTTTGCCACTAAAGCGATTCATTTCGAAGTGGTCACAGATCTAACTTCAAACTCATTAATTGCGACACTGAAACGCTTTTTCACTAGACGTGGAAAAAGTTTTTGTATCTTTTCTGACAACGCCAAGAACTTCATAGGGGCTAATTCTGGGATAAAAAAATTACATAAACTAATGTGTAAACCTTCTGAAATGTTTGTAAATTATTTAGTCACAGAAGGAATTCAATGGAAATTCATCCCACCTCGGTCCCCAAACTTTGGAGGGTTATGGGAATCAGGTGTCAAATCGTTTAAATATCACCTTAAAAGAGCAGTGGGTTCTACAAGGCATACATTCGAAGAATTCTTAACTGTAATAACCTAAATAGAGGGTATTCTCAATAGTAGACCTATTATGCCTATGTCTACAGATCCCAATGATTGTAATGCATTAACACCTGGACATTTCTTAATTGGCCGTCCATTAATTTCGATACCACAGCCAAATTTAACAGAAAGTAAAGATAATTATTTTTCCAGATGACAAAAAACAACCAAATTAGTTCAAATGGTCTGGAAAAATTGGTCGAGAGATTACTTGAATCATTTACAATCCCGAAATAAATGGAAATTTACTAAGGATAATGTAAATCCGAACGACATATTACTAAAGGATACCAATTTGCCACCTTATAAATGGAAGTTAGGACGTATACATGAAGTTGTAAAGGGCTCTGATGGAAAGGTCAGAGTCGTTTGGGTAAAAACTTCTGAGGGTATCTTCAAGAGGGGTATAAATCAAGTTTGTTTATTGCCTATAGACTGTAAATAGTTGTATATAGAACTTTTCAGTATATAGAACAAATTGTATACAATTTTTTTTTACTTTGCATATTATCACTTTTTTTTGTAAAATTTGTTTATTTGTTTTTTAACTGTAATTGTAATATGTGTATTGCATTTTGATGAAAATTTATGTGTTAAGTTGTTATAATTGTTGAAACCTTCGATTTCAACGCGTGGTGTATGTTACGTCATATAACCCTTTAGTGTCATAAGATGCATCCGTGTGCCCTCTAGCGGCAATATGTAAAAATAAATAGAAGTACGAAATCACCGCTTGACAGCGGTCGACAGCTACTCTGCCTCCCGTTAGCGGAGAAATAAAAATAAAGTTAATTTAGCAGCAAACAATGCTGTTGGTCCGTCAGCTTATTTAAGCACGAAACTATAGTCTAAACATTAATGTGTTAAAAAATGATATAATCTATTAAAAATAATAATTAAAGAATTAAATCGACTGAAATCGATTACATTAAACTGACACAATAATAATTAAATTACATACGGTGGATGGGAAAACGGCGGAACCAAAATTTTCTTTCATTATATCCGTGAGTTCGTTATATACCGAGTTGGCTATAACTAGGTTCGACTGTATAGTAAAACAAAGACCGATATAAAATCTTAATTCACTTTGCAGTTTGTTCTTATTGTCTCAGACACATATTTGATAATACGATTAAAATCGATTAATTAAAATCGAGATTCTGAATAAAAGTCTAATTTAAATAATAATTCAATTTGGAATCTTCTTCTACTCTAATATAGAAACAATTACACCACAAACCATGACTTTACGAATCTCAAATTATCATCTGCCTGAAGATAACAAGGGACCCTTAATTCCTTGTCGAACGCACTATTTCTTTCCGGCTTCACTATAGTAACCACACTGTCTCGTTTTTTGCCTAAATTAATTTATAATCCGTTAAAATGGTTCTGGGTAAGGGCCTGTTCACATAGGAGTCCGTTGCGTTGCGTTAAGGAAAAGATGACGTTGAGACGAAAATAAACCAATCATATCCTTCTAAACGATTAGCAATGAAATTTTTAACGCCTATGATTGGTTTATTTTTGTCTCAACGTCATCTTTTCCTTAACGCAACGCAACGGACTCCTATGTGAACAGGCCCTAACTCGGTAATCGAACCCAGTACTCCCAATTGCTGGACGAATGTTCTAACTCAACAATTTTTTCAACAATAAATTATTCTACAATGAGTTACTGTACAATGATCATTTCTACAACATTTTACATTTTCACTGAATGCGACAACCTGTCACATGGTAAAAAAATATTTCTTATTTTTGTCTTCAGATTTTATTGACTTTTATGCCTAACAAAGACATTTGTATGGATTTAATCCATTAACAAAAGTTGTAAACAATTTTCTCGATTCTCTCTAATATGTTGAATCTGCTTAAAGCCTAGAATTCAATAAGAATTTTAAAGCAAAAGTGTTTTTAAAGCTTGGTACTATTAGAAAGTAAGAAACAGATAAATGCCTCAGATTTTTTGTTTGATTTTAAGTAAAAAAATAAGTTGTCGCTTTACGACTGATCATTTTTAAATTTTTGCTGTTCTAGTTTTAGAGTTTACTCTAACATTTTGTAACTATCCGAAATATTTTAAAATGTGAGACTTTTTTTTAATGTTTTGTGCCAACAAATAGAGATAATGAACGAGTAAATGTCTTTATAAAAAAGTAAACAAAGATACTGTATGTTTGCATCTGATCAAATCTAGATTTTAAATGTCCTATTTACAGTGTGTATTCAAATATATTTCATGTCCACATACTTTTACGAAGTATGTTATTCAAGTTTACGTTAAGGATGCTGTCACATGGTAAAAAAATATTTCTTATTTTTGTCTTCAGATTTTATTGACTTTTAGGCCTAACAAAGAGTAGGTAATTCCCTATTGCATTTGCTCAATGTTAACCTATGGAGAAAATTTTCCAAAGATGGCCGGTGTGGGTTTAAAATTAAAAAAAAAATGTACTCCATGTAAGAGAAAGAAATTTTACACCTTGAAGCATTTTTCGTTTTTTAATGCAAATAATATTTAAAAATTTAAATTATTGGGGGGGGGGAATCTGGTACAGTGTGTTTAAAAGGCTCCTAAATTTATTTGGTGGAAGAAATTTATAAAATGAATCCTCTTGAAAAGTGCAGAAAAATTCAGGTTATTTGAAACTACCAATTTTATTGGATTATCACCATTTATGTAGCTATAAATAGTAGACAAATTTTCTCCATTAGGTTAACATTGAGGTGACCGAATCCAATAGGGTTAGTACACAGCATCCTTAACGCAAAATGTTGCTTATGCAGTCATAGAAATTCCATTACCTTTGTAAATCAATACACAATACAAAGGATGCTCTGAAAATTCAAACTTCTTTCAAATTCATACTCATCTTTACTACACATAAAGCCGATTATGGCTTTGGGTTAGATTTTGAGCAAAAAATCCTTTTAGTTTCAGTTGTAGACTGCAAAGGTAGATTTGTGATCATACTCGTCAAGAATAAGAGCTTATAACAGAAAGACTTTTAAAAGTTAATTTTGCTTGATTATTTTCCCCACATTTAAACGCCAGTTGAGTGCATTTATTTGTTAAGTTTTGAAATACTCTATAGTTATGACATCCAGATGTTTATGATTATCCCTCGTTGCAAAAAGGAAAAACAGAAACCATTTCAAAGCGAAATTTTAAAGCCGTTTTAATAATATTATACCCAATCGACTGAATTCTAGCAAACATTCATGAATGCAAAGAATTTAATTACTGAAACAGATGAACGAATTTGGAAAGTTATTTATGCTAAATATGAAAATTTTTAAGAAAGTTATAGATTAGTTTCATGATTTAAATTCATGCATTAATTTAGCTCAGACGAAGAAAAAATCAAGACTTATACAAGAGAGAGATTTTTTTCCATTTCTGCTTGAATTAAACAGACGCTAAGACTAATACATACTCATAATGTTAATGGTTTATATTTTAAAAGCGTATGTTCGGATAAATACATCAAATAAAATGTCCAATGAATAATCTATTTAAGTCTAAATCTTTTTTGGGGAGAAGTCATATTTATCGGAGTCGTAAACTCATTTATTCAGATTAATGAAATTAAACGTTAAAAAATGGAAATTGAAGAAAACATCGCAAAATTTCGTCGACAAATTAAAAGTACTTTGAGATTTTAAGAATCAACTAATGTGTAAAAGTTTTTCTTTCCTTTGAAATTTAATATAATCATTTATTCTTTGGAAACTTTAACGAAATATTTCATTGCAATATTTCGTTAAAGTTGAGTAATTTCAATATTTGTAATTTTTACTTTTGCAGTAGAAAACCTGTATTTTGGTTAAAAGAAATTCTTTCCACGTGAATGATCTTTGAAAATCAGATAGAATTATTTGATTATGATTATTTTTAACTAAATGGAAATTCGTGTTAAGTTTCATACTTTAAAAGGTTTATTTTGTTATTCTACCTGATTTATTTATTTATTTATTTGTAACTGACGATATCTGTTCTCTGCCTATCAGAGGTAGATGCAGTAATTTAGTATCGCATGTAATTATAAATTTAATTTTCTTTATAAAAATTCCTTCAAACATGAAAAATGCATTTCTCATTGACTTATTTTGTACACGCAATGACTGCAAAAATATGTTTTCTGTTTCTTAGTTTATTTCAATTTGAAACGTAATTGAACAGAAAAATAATTTTTTCTTTTCCGAAAACTACATTACAGTGACAGAAAATTATCGTATAGAATTTATTACTCTAAAGACTTTTCTTTTCTAACCTCTTTATTGAATGCAATAACAGTTCGAATTCTCATGACAGAATCATGCATTACTGACAGAAAATTATCTTGAAGGATATTACTTTTAAGGATTTTTTTTCGTAGGCTCTCCATTAAATGTTCTAAAAGTTGGAATTCTTCTTATGAAAATTAAGGCATTGATTATTGGTGTTTTTTTGGGGGGGATAGAGGGCATGATGGGTATCACGTATATTTTGAACAAGAGGAGGTAATAGTCACGAGCCTTGATTTCACTGAAAAGAAAATCATGCCTCATTATTTTTGAAGCACATAAGCTAGTTGTTTTTAAAAGTGAGTCTAAGAATAAATTCCATTTTTCATCGAAATAGAGATTGTTGAATTCTTACCTCAAAATTCCCCTTTTTTCATTTCATGAAAATTGAAAATGCATTCGCAGAGATCGGGAATATTTTATGGATTATCCAATTTAATTTGTGATAGAAACAGATGCATGATTGATAGTATTTTTTTTCAGTGGAAGTGAAGAATAAGGGAAAAATGTGTTGATAGATTAATTCCACACTCTTTTATATAACTCATGATGTTTTTTAGGGAAATATTAAAGTACCTAGCATTACAGATGCATTAATATAAAATAAATAATCAGTTAAAACATTTAAATTGTTAGTTGAACTTTATTTACTGAAATATTTTTGATGTACGTCAAAACTGAAATTTACCTACTTTCTCTAAAATACTAAAGATCTAACGTGAAAATTTTTAAAAAAATCACTAAATTTTTGGCTTGATAGTTTGATGTGGCGTGCTAGGATGGATTTTGGCGTGATAGTTTGGCGTATTATTTTGATTTTTTTATAGCCTGAACAATGAATTATACATAAAATTTATTATCAAATCAATTTTTATGAAAATAATGCCTTACTTTTGGAATTTACATCAAATCCCACAATAAAGAGGTAAAGTTTCAGGCGAGGAATCCCGACTTCTGCTGTGTTTTTCGTAGTGATCTAATCGTCATAAACGAAGGCCTTCATTTGATTACGTCACTCACTCAAAGAAATGATATCTGGATCCTGTCGGATAGCAAAAGTTCTATCCAGCATTTGGCCAGTTGGCATAGTGTACGGGATAATACAGGAGTGGCTGTTATTAAACAACTGAAACGTCCATCCTTGTCTCATAGGATCCACTGTCAGTGGATTCTTTCTCATGTTGACATCGAGGGCAATGAAATCGCAGACTCCCTGGGAAAAGCGGGTGCTTGTGAAGCTTCGGTGCCTTCTGCACCCCTCACCTATATGGAGCTTTTTTCCAGAACTAAATGCAAAAATAAAACCACTTGGCTCGTTCCACCGGCGCATCACTGGCACAGAGTAATCGACCGGGTGGCTCTCTGGTACTTGGTTGTAACAGTCAAGATCAAACCATTCTTACTCGCTTTTTCAGCGGACATCTTAGATCTTTGACATATTCTGAGGGTTCTAAGAGTTTTGAAGTCAGCTCCAAGTGTTCTACTGAGCTGGCTTCCCATGAACAATTTCTTGCTTGTCTGGGGCTCTCCATGCGGGATCTAGCTGCCAATTCCTTGGTGGTTCTGGATTTCCTTAGGGTGTACAATGTCATGAACTTGATATAGTCCTGCTAGTCTTTGTGCAACAACAACGATCTATTACTGATATAGAATAATTATGATTGATGTTAATTCTGAAAAACTGAGACAGTCAGACAGTCTGAAGTTTTGTATTATTAATTTGTATGTTTCAATAGGGAAGTTATAAAAATGTTCCAATAAAGTACTTATTGTATACTGTCTTGATTAAATTATAGATATTAGATTTTATAAAAAGCATTTATTTAGTATTACGTCTAGAAATCAACTGCAACCACCTTCTATAGTAACTTCCACACTTTCAGCAATTCAAAAAACTTCTTTTTTATGTTAAGTTAGCTAATAAACACATTTTGTACGTAATAACCATACTCCTAGGTGTATAGCGACCGCCCTAAGCTAGAGCACATTCATCATGTATTACTGTACAGTATATATTCAACATAAAAGTTTTCGGCCGAATTGAACTGATTGTTTTTATATCTTCCGAATGTCTAAAATTAAAATATCAAGCTTAAACAGGTCTTAGTACTGTCAGAATTATTTGAAAATGGTAGTACGCCAGATGCAAAAGGACTGTTACATTTACAACAAGAGTTTTAGAAATTTTTAAATTTAAAAGTGGTTTTCAAGTTGCTTGTAAGAAGAAAGAGAAAAACGTCGTTCAATGCTTTAAATATATTATTTTAGTTATACACGTGCATGCATCGAAATAGTATTATGGTTACACACACACACACACACACACACACACACACACACATATATATATATATATATATATATATATATATATATACAGGTGGTTATCAAAATAATAGAAACGCTAATGAATAACATGAAAACATTTATTAATATGGCGTAGGACCACTTTGAACATGTAATATAGTCTGGATTCACCGAGGAACAGATTTATACGAGTCATGAATAGTGGTTAAGGGAGTATTATACCATTCTTCATGGAAATCGTAAAATTCACTGTTGATATGCTGGTGGTGGATATTTATAATTGTCTCTTAATCTCTAAAACAGACCACAGCGTTTCGATAATATTGTGTTTGGGGAACTGTAAATTTTAGATAACATGTTTGAATTCATTTTTATGTTCTTAAAACCGCAACTTGTTTGAATTGACCTTAAGTATAGGAACATTATCATCCTGGGAAACATCATCTCCAATAAGAAAGAATGTCTGTATCATATTATGTACTTGGCTGGGTAAAAAATCGACTTAGTCCTACACAGCTAATCTCCAACTTGGGGTTATAGTTGAGCTTCCAAAAATCCATGATAGGACTGCCCAAACCATGCCATATCCGTCTCCATGATTTACAGTTTGCATGAGACAATCAGGATCAGATGCATATTTGGGTGTTCTCCAGACGTATGCAGTCCTTTTGTGGGAAACAATGTGAATGATGGTTAGTCTGACTAAATGGCATTCTTCCACATATAACTCAACCAGGATTTGTGCTCGTTGCACCATTGTGGGCGATGTGTTGCATTCACATCTGTTTATAAGTGGTTTGGGAATTGCTAGTCTGCCGTAAATATTTTGCTTCAGAAATTGTCCGCTACCTGTAAGGGTTGATACTGGAGTATGCAGATGAAAATTAAGCTTTACGGTCAATTTGGCTGCAGTTGTCTTCTTTTCCCATATCACTATCCATTTCAGTGCTCGTTTGTCTTTCCATTCAGCTTTCGCTTTCGTCCACTATTCTGCTTTTCTGAGAATGTTTATCCGTGCTTTCTGTATAATGTCATGACTTTCGATACCATGGCTCAAGGAACACCCATTACCCCGGAGGCTACCATAGCACATACTCCAAACAGACAGGTTCGAACAATATGCGCTTTCTGAAAGTCTGGAATGTCTGAAATTTTACACCGTCTACAAAAAAGCACGAAAAATACACGTAATATATACTTCACATAATTCGCAATGAATTATAAAGGGAGTGACAGAACTTGTTCTTACGTGTTCCGAACTAGTTAATAGTTCATGATCAGGCCGAGGAACACTAGTGTGATTGTCGCAACGAGCAATTCCCATATGCATTTGGGAATTGTTCATTGCGTTGGGAGAAATTCCAGTCAAATAATACATTCCCTTTGGCGTGTTAGTATTTTAATCTTAAAATTTTTAACAAACTATACTTTTAAAGATATTATCCGTCCTAGCCAAATGGATTATCTGTGTTCATATAAAATTTAATTGCTTCTTTAAAGTTTTCTAAATTTCTTTCAAATCTGGTGAAAAATAAAAGTAATAGTCGGAAACATTTACAATAACAGAAAATTATAAATGTGTCTAAAATGGCAGAAAAGTATTGTCTTAAAGCTCCCGAGTCTTATCTCAGGTGAATTATTTTCAACAAAAACAATTTGAAGGAGAAGCAGCATGTTAAAATTCTTTCTCTAAAAATAACTTACGAGACTTAATTCTGCCGAGCTATGATTTTATACATTAAAGAATATGTACATTTCCTTCGCAGGTTTGTGAATTTTTAAATGGCAGTTAGCAACATTTTAAGAACTCTATAAAAGCGAAAGTGTGTAATGCAAAAAATTGAAAACCTCTGAAGTAAATTCCATTGTTGGATTCCATTATTTGCTCTGTGCGTTAAATTTTGTTTCACATCTTTATACTTTCGAGCTTCCAATTTTGTTGAGAGTTTTAGAGACACATATTGAATTTTCGGAAGTTATAAATGTGGCAGGATTTGAACTACCTTAAAGCTCAATACGCCGTGTAATGACTCTATAGTTACGTAAAAGGTCTATTTTTATCCCTATAGAGTCTTTTGTAGGTGTTTATCTCATTGAAAAGTTTTAAAAGATTATTTTGAAGATATCAATTGAATTCAATTGCATTTTTCCATCTTATGAAGTGTAAAAGAATGTATCATACTTTTTTTTCTTTTTAATGTTATTTCAGTGGAAATTAATGTACTCGTAATGATAGAAATAGTTTTATTTGGGCCAAAATAGTTTAAGCGTAATTTAACACAAACAGAATAACTTTGAAATGTTTTCAACAAAGCACTGAAATGCTTTTATAATAGACTGTTGTTTGTCATGAGTAAAAATGAATTTAAGGGAATTTTTATTCTGTGCTATTATGAAACTTTATTTTAAAAATTCTTTTGCCTACACTTAAATATCAAGTTGAAGTTAGTTAAAACATTGATATTAAGTGAACTTCTTAGAATTAGATAAAATTTTCAACTTTCAGACTTTTTTTAGGAAAAAATGCATAAAGGGGGCTAAAGAGGTGGAGCTAAAAGCAAAAATATACATCGGTTATGCCTTTTTGAGGAGCTTATAAGAATGTCAAAACCTGGGTCCACAGCTATTTGTACTCTGGAGATGTATTTTTTGCTTTTAGCTCCTCCCCTTTTGCATGCTTTAAGCATTTTGTAATTTTCTTGAGATGTAAATTCTGTACCACAATTCGACCAGTTAGACGATGGTACTCTCCAAAGTGGGCTGGTTGACTGCACTTTATCAGTCACCATTACAAATTTACTGAAATTTTGGCTTAAGAATTATTTTCCCTCCAGCAAGTTTATCCGTTATGCCTTGCTGATGAGCTCAAAACAAGGACTAAATCTAAGTGCAAAGCTACAAGTGCTCTGGAGATGTTCATCGTTAATATTTTAGAGGTTCAGCAGATTCCTTGCTACAGAACTAAGAGGTTGCTTTAGCGAATGGTGCATGAGAGTTTCGAAGCTTGGTTATGGATATGCTAGTGCAGCTAAAGGTGATAGCTGCTTTATTTCACTGGGTATCCAATTAAAAAAAATCAATGCATGGACAATGAATGCCCTATTGGAAATGATAGCTGGTGTTACTATCAGAGAGCTCTAGCATATGTTAAAGACAATTATCCTGGGTAACTAAGTAATATTCTCAATATTATAAAACCAACTTATTTAGAGCTATGTTATAGAGAATTATTAAGCAAAAATTTGCATTGGAAAGCCCAAAATGCCAATTAATGGAATTGTAAGTAAAATTTCGTAGTGATTGTTACCAGGTGATTTGAGATCAGTTTTTCAAGGTTTTGGTCATTTGTGTATCCAGTAATACAAATTGTAATAACAATTTAAAAAGGCTGTAGGATTACGTGATTCATTCTTCCATTTTAGATTTATGTTCTAATTCATGAATTCCTTCCTTAAGGGAGTATTTCCCACAGAGAATTTCGAATTGGTATAGCTTACATGTACGCAGCACAAAATGTAAATGTTCATTAAATTTTCAGCAGGGACTGACACTTTCCAGAGTAGTAAAAAATGAAAAAAAAAAATGCATTTTCTATGATTCTTATAGTAAAACTTATTTATGTTTAAAGCGACAAAATTACATGGCCCATATAAGAGGACTGACCAATGTAAGAAAAGCATCTTCAACGTACCCAACAGACAAAACCTGGATTAGGTCGTCATTATAGATTTTCCATTATGGCACAGCTTACGGTTGCACTGTTAAGGACACAATTCGAAGTAGAATTTCTCAAATTTTTAGCTGAGCGGAAAAATTCAGAGAAATGGCATCACCTCTATGTTCCCGGCTATGCACTACTGAGGAATCCATAGACTACTGGATCCATAGTAACTGGTCCCACAGCAACGGGAAATGCCTGTGCTTTCACATCGTGTTAAAGTTCTTGAACTTACATTTTTTTCTTCTTCAAACAACATGCAATTTCTTTACATCAGCCAAATTTGAAAATTATTATTATTAGCAAACAAACATAAAATCGAATTCTTTAAAAAATTGAAGCAGTTTTTATGTATCCTAAGGCAAGGCTCATCATCTATTTGTTGTTTTATATATTAATTTCCGGTACTATGTCAAACCTGATTCTAGCCCACTACCACCATATCATGATCAAAATTGTATATTTTTTAATAAAGAGTTATTAGTAGTATCAAATTACAGTTTGGAAAATTTTGAAGATTTAGTGGTTCACATATATACTAGAGGAATTTGTAAATATATATAAGTTTCCCTAAGTAACAAATAATCATTTATCATTTCTTATCTGAAAAAGTATTTGCCACATTCTCCTATTTTATTTTAAGATTTTTTTTAATCAGAAGATTTACTCGATTAAAGTAGCTTTATTCACTCTTTTAACTCTTAAAATCGTTCATTTAAATGATCTTCTCATTTGGTCTTAATAAAATCGCCTTCATTTTAAAGTTAGGTTTCTTCAATATTATCCAGACAGAATGTAGCAGAATACACCGTTTGTTTTCATAAGCATTTTATTAAAAGCTTCTGTGAAATCAAATAAAATAATCAATAGAGAATGAAATCCTGCTCTTCCACCTCAAAATTTCTTGGAGTCCATTTATATTAGGAATCTTCGCATTAAAACGGAATTTCTAATGAATAAAAGTTTCTCTTTATTTGCCGAAATGACAACATTCCGTTACCGATCACAGTTTAATACGAAATTTATTTGATTTACCCCAGCTGCGTAATCGATAGAAATATGACTTCCACTATATGCGCCTACCTACCTCCGTGATAGGTCCTTCTATTATTAGCCGTTTTCCAGAAAATGTTTTCATTTAACGCTAAGACTAAACTAGATACTCAGTCATTCCAAAATAACTCGCAAAGCCAATTACAGCAGTATCAGGGCTCCGCTAGCAGACATACTTACGTCGCTCGCAGCAAAGAAACACTCGAAAAGTAAATAGAAACTCGGGATTGGTTTCTGTAGATGAAAGCCGATTTGATAAATGGATTCCCTCCTAAAGAAGAGGTGAAATCCATTTAAATTGCTGAAGTTTCAGGTAAACAGAGAGATTAAGATCTCAAAGTCAGGATGAATAAATACCAAGGAGTTTCTTTGCCTGGGGGTGACAGGGTGTAGACTAATACAATGAATATACTTAAGTGTTTTGTTCTCAATATGGGAAATTATACGGGGAAAAAATAGTTGTGGTAGCTTTTTTCGAGGGATTAATTGCTAGATAAGTGGTTTCCCTATAAGATAATTTGATATAATTGGTTGTATTCGGGGGCGATGTTTTCAAGATTGAATGAAAAATGGAATGGTAAATGCATTAAGTTAAAAGCCCTATTTAGAGAGATTTTCGTTATTTTTTGCCACTGAAATGGATAAAAAAGAGGCTTACGAGCGTATAGAATGCATAAACCTTCTTTAATGATGATAAACAACCGTTTTAAAAAGTATTTTGATGTAATCAAGTGTTTTATGGCTGGGATTTTTTTTTTCTTTTCAGTGTTTCTTTTATGTAAAAGAATGGAGTAATGGAAATATTATTCTTCCTAAATTCTTGCTTGTTACTAAACAATACCTTTATTGTATTCCTATTTATAAAAAGTTTCTTAAAAGGATAAATCTTTTATACTGACTCATAAATAAGAATTTCAAAAGATACAGATAGTAAACGGAATTCAATAAGGAATAATAAGAAACTGCCCTTATAATTATGTTTAAAAGTATCTCTTAAATTCCGAATTAATAATATTTTCGAGATAAGTGAATTTTTAAGTACAATTTTATTGTTCAACCATAGCATTGAGATTCCTTATTCAGAAATTTTTCAAAGAAAAAATAAGTCACTATGTTCAAAAATTGGGGATGAATTTTTAAAACGAATTTCAGCATTTCTTACAGTTTATTTGCTTCTAGAGTTGAAAAGATATGGAAAATGTAAAAGTCATCTACAAGATACTTTTTGGTTCAGTTGCGGGATTTATGAAGCATGTTAAATATTTTCACGATAAATCAATCTGATAAAATAAATAAAAAATTCTTTCTATATAAGAAAACAATGTTTTTACATACGAAATTTTGCTTTCTCATGACTTGAAATTTGGAATTCTTTGCTAAAGCATACAGTGTTTCTTAAAAAAATCTTCATATTCTGAATGCGCTTTCAGTGAATAAATAAATGATATCAAATAATAAAATATGCAGATTTGTAAAAAAAGCAACAAAGAAACACCAGGATCCGTATTCGTAGAATATTTCATATATCAATTATGTACCGCATTGATTTTTTGGAAACATGCTTAAAGAGTACTAGACAAATAATAAGAAAAATATATAGAGACAACCATCAAAATACTTAAAAAACAAAAGGCTAAAAAATTACGTAAAGTTGCTAAGGTTTAGAAAAAAAGAGTTCATGTACCTGAAAACTAGATCTTATGTCCATTAATCATTCTTAATTATATATCACAAATGTAATGTAGTTTAGCATTTATTGCATTTTATTACAAACAAAAGTAGTAGAACTTCTGTAAAGTGATCATACATACATGTCTCTCTGTGTGTGTGTGTGTATGTGTATATATGTATATGTCGGACTTTGGTGCTTCACGCCCCCTCGAAATATCTCTAATCTAAAACTTGATAACTATGATGCAGTCAACGATGGTCCGGTGGCGAAGCAATAAAGAATCGAATCTGAAAACTGACGACAACTCCAGTATCACTAAATAACATTTATTAACTAATTTAACGACTCTCAGCTCCATCATTCAAAAAAACTACTTTCCAATCCTTCCCGAAAATACGTACCACTGAGCGGCACGTCCTATCATTTCCTTATTCCCCATAGCTCTGAAGATCTCCTTTGTTTCAACCTTAAAACCAACGCTTAGTGACGCTCATTAATTATTCATTTCATCATAACGTACATGCTCTTTTGCTGACAATGCATTTCCTTTACTTTCGCCAGCTCAAGGCTACATCTACCTAAAATTCTCCCATGTGGTTCTGTGGTTCATCGGAAATTGAATCAAGCCAACCCATTAATTATATTTTCACTGCTATACATTACTCCGCTTTTTTGAACTCCCAGACTTTTAAATTGTTAATCCTATATTTTAATAACTAAAATCCCGTTTTAAGGTCGCGCGATCGCCCCCCATATTTAATAACCTTACACACACACACACACATATATATATATATATATATATATATATATATATATATATATATATATATATATATATATATAATATTTGTGTATGTGTTGATGCTTGCATGTTTGTTTTCCTAGCCATTACAAGTAAAAATTAAAAAATATATAATTCATTCTTTGCTTTGAGTTAAAAGGTGAGAGCCGTTAAACCTTTCTAATTTATCCTCTTTCCAGAGCTGTACTTTATGTTTCTACTATATATTAGGCACAGCTGTGGCAAAGACAATTAGTAATTAATAATTTAATTGCAATAGTAATTAATAATTTAAATCTTTATTTACGGACAAATTCCGAGATGCATCCGAATTTTATCCGCTTTATGTAACCGCATACTTAAATCCCTTTATAATTAAAATGAATTTAGGTATAATTACATAGCACTTTTTGACCTATTAAAGTGATCGTTCAATGATACCCCTTATGTATTAAACACATTAAAAATATTTACTTTCTTATATTTGGCTAAAAAATTGCTTTTAAAAATACAGCAGAACCTCTAAATCCCGAAATTCATTTATTGAAATCCTCTATTTGACGAAATATTTTCTATAATCTTGGCTGTTAACGGCTTTAACACGCAAAAATCAATCTCCATATCAGTGAAAAGATTTTACTTCTTTCGTAGTTTTGTTTCTTTTAGCTTTACGATTTTTCTTTTTTTAAATTAAGTTTGTGATTCTATATAAAATGCTAAACAAACAGATGTATGCGTACGTTTTTTTGGGGGCGGTTTCAAAAGTCTTCTTCATAATGGCAAGTTTTTATTTATGAATTCAATTTATTCGCGAAGTATTTCTTTATTTCCTTATGGGTTTCTAAGAAATGTGAAACGTAATGCATTCTGCTAGGTACAATTTTAATCTTGTTTGATTTAAACCCATTTTTACTTAATTTCCTTGAAAAACTTACTATTTCATGTTGTTTTTCAAGCTTATCTTTGGTTCCTTCAATTTTTTTAAAATTTACAAATTGATTAATACCTATTTTTGAAAAATTACAAATTGTGAAAAATATCAATTTTTAAAAAAATTACCTATTGAATAATACAAATTTTTAAAAATTACTAATTGATAAATACTTATTTTAAAAAAAATTCCTTTTTAAATGACATTTTTTAGCCTAGCGGTGTGGGATTTCTTCAGAGTAGAAGAAATTGTATATCCAATTACGTAAATTACGATAATTTAAAAGATTTTCCTTATCAATTCATGTATTCGATAGGTATACTCATAGAGAGACTGCATGGAAAGCAGTGTTACCCCAGTCAAAATAGACCCGATTTTGACGAATGCTTAAAAAATTATGAACATTGGTGGGATGTTTGTTTGGACATACTGTTGAACATACAAAAAGTCCCCACCGATCAGACTTGAGCTTTCGCCGCCATCTTGGAAAATATGTACACTTTTTTGGTTTTTTGCAAGTAACTTGAGAAATATTGATTTTATGTACAAAAAATTTAATACAAAAATTGAAGAACATTAAATTGTGAACAAACACATTACTTACATTTTTTTAATAAGTCTAACACGAACAAAGATAATTGACTTTGAAAGGAGCGAACTATCCCACCTGAGACGCGGATGCACGGGTCATCCCAATCGCGATGGGGGATTCATCAGCGCATGTGCACCAAAAGTCTTGCATACTCACGTTTGTCAAACCTCTGCATATCAAAACTATATTTTTATGTCATACTTAGGCTGCATTGGGTACATAATAGCTGAAGGTGGGTAAAAATAAATACTAACTTTGAAATATGCAACTATGTCAGTAGAAAAAATGTTGCCTATCCATGCATACGCTAGAAAAATCCTGGATAATTTAACTACCCAAACAGCTTTAGCAAAAATGATTTTTGACGCCATGGCTATATCCGATTTCAAAAGCAATAATCTCTATGAGTTGTTTAGAGATATTGAAGGCTTTTTTATGTTTTTCCAAATAACTTGGAAAATATTAACTTTGTGTTAAAAAAAAAAAAAATATCAAAATTAAAGAAAATTAAATTGCGTACAAAAAATATTAAATACATTTTTTTGTAACCCTAACTCGTACCAAAATATTGACTATTAAATGTGCGTTGATTATGGAAGTAGCGTCCAAGTCTTGTTGGACGCTACCTCGCTTTCCTTTGCTTTCCTTTGAATTATCTCCACTCCCTCATTGCGGACTTCTTTAAACACAAGAAAATAGACTTTAATGTGTTTTCGTATGTGGATAATTGATCATTATTAATTTTATAAACGAATGTAATAAACTTGGATGTATTCATTACGGTATTTTCATTGTGTATAATTTTTTAAACTTACCTACTTTATAGTTGACGTGCTTTTTTCGGTTCGGGATTGTTAGCGTCGTCAGACTTGAAAAGATCGTCTATGGGTCAGCTAGCATAACCTCATTCATCAATTACTTTTATTGGATCGTCATGATCTACAAGGCAATAATAACTTCAATTCTTAACTGCAATGGGGTATGTCGTTGTGACATACCCCATTGCAGTTATTGCAGGCTGTTGTGAAGTTGATGCCTGCTTTCCTACACACGCATCTTTCGCCCCAGTCAGTCTTACAGTTGCAAAACACTATGCTTAAAAGTAAATCGGGAGCCACTGTATCCATAGTTGTGATGATCACAAGGGTTTTCGCTTGACGTTTCCAGCCCCACACTTCAGGTTTCAACTCATTCCCAAAACCACTTCTGAACTTGGTTAGACAATCAAAAGGATAGTAGCCTGGCTTCCTCTTCAGTTGAGGGAAGAAACGAAATATATGGTTTTATTTTAGTGCTAAAGTTTGCGAAGCATTTGTACCTAAACTTATTTATTGACTGTTCACTGGAATGTGCTCCATACCAGATCAGAAAAAGCATTCTCCTGCTTGAGCAACATTATTGAGCGATGAGTTGCATTTATTAACTACTGTCACGTTGTGTTCCATATCTTTACTTTGGAACATTTTTACACAAAGTTTCTTTCCTTTGTTGAATGCTGCAGAAGTAGTTTCGCATCCACTGAACGCATGGAGAAAAAGGATACTTTGGTATGTCCCGATGATTGTATTTTATTTGATGAATATATTTTTTTCTTTGATTTCCTTTTGCGTGGTTTGACAAGGAAAATGTCTTTTTCCTGTATCAGTGAGAGCTGTTAATAGAACCAAATGGTCAACATATTCACCGATGATTACAATGATGTTGTTATCAGAACATGCTTCATTAATTGCAGTATTTACAATGAAAATGTCGGCGTTGTCATTACTTCGTCGGAATCGAATCTCATTGTTTTCCAGCTAAGCTGATAGAATGCTGATCAGTTTGCTCTTGTTGTTTTCATTCGAAAGGAACTATTCTTGTTGAACAGTAATACGCATGTTTCCATCAAAATTTATGTCTACAGATTTTTTTCACAATAGACCGTATATGTTGTTCACATTTTTTTGTACTGTTAGTGGTGTTGGATTAGCCATTAAAATCGACTATACAGCTGGTACCATGAGGCTTTTTTATATGGTTAACTTAATTTGTGCAAGCAGCCGAAAAAAGTTAATTGTGTTCCCCATTTGACAGGGTGTAGGAGAAAACCACTGTCCACAATGTTGACGCAGTTCAGGACGCTAAGGACTTTGTTTGGAACTTCAAAAACGTCGTACCCATGGCCAATGTCGTTGTCTCTCGCATACCAGCTTCATTAAACAGAGTCAACGGAAAAGGAGCTAACTCATATTCTAAATAAAACGATAGGTCTTCGTCGCTTTGTTTAGAAATTGCTATCCACTGAAAAAGCAACAACGGGTTTACTACTATATTGAAACCGTTTACTTTCACCGTTCAATTGACGGTGATCAAGCTTTCACAAGTTTTACCATTTCAAAGTACTGAACCCAGAGGGCTGCAGTGACATTCCCTTTCTACTGCTAGCATTCACTTTCAACTGCTTCAAAGTCATCCTCATTTTAATATCATATACGATGGCTCGTATATGGGTATGTTCGTTTATGGAATCTAGCGATAGTAGTTCAGTAGCAAAATCTCTAATCAACTCATGGAGATTATTACCTTTGAAATAGGATATATCCATGGCGTCAAAAATTATTTTCACTAAAGCAGTTTGGGAAATTAAATTAGCTAAGATTTTTCTAGCTTATGCATGGACAGGCAACATTTTTTTCTACTGACGTAGTTGCATTTATCAAAGTTAGTATTTTTTTTTACCCACCTCCAGCCATTATGTAGCCAATGCAGCCTAAGTATTATATAAAAATATAGAATCCACCAAGTCTCAAAATACAACCTGATAACAATGGATTGGATGTTGTTGCAACTTTCTCTTGAGCTTTGATATGCAGAGGTTTGTCAAACGTGAGTATGTAAGACTTTTGGCGTAGAAGCGCGGGTCATCCCCCATCGCGATTGGGATGACCCGTGCATCCGCGTCTCAGGTGGAGTAGTTCGCTCCTTTCAAAGTCAATTACCTTTGTTCGTGTGTGACTTATAAAAAAATGTAAAAAAATGATTTTGTTCACAATTTAATGCTCTTAAATTTTTGTATTCAAATTTTTTACATAAAATCAATATTTCTCAAGTTACTTGCAAAAAACCAAAAAAGTGTACACATTTTCCAAGATGGTGGCGAAAGCTCAAGTCTGATCAGTGGGGACTTTTAGTATGTTCAACATTATATCTACACAAACATTTCCACCAATTTTCAAAACTTTTATATTTTTTTAGCCATAAAACCTATTTTGAGTGGGCTAGTATGGTAATATCGAATGAGATAATTGCGTTAATGGCGAAAATTATTTTTAAAAATTATGCAAAGTTGCTAAGGTATAGTTTAAAAGAGAGCTTATACGCGAAAGCTAATTCACATGCCCATTACTAATTCTTAATTATATATCACAAAGAAATGTAGATTTGCATTTATTGCATTTTATTACAAACAAAATTAGCAGAACATCTGTAAAGTGATAACTAACACACACACAGACACACACACACACACATATACACTCAAGAACCAAAACATTATGACCACCTGTCAATAACGAGTTGGCCCACCTTTGGCGCGCAACACAGCTTCAACCCGCCTTGGCATGGATGCCACAAGTCCTTGGTAGATGGCCGGAGACAGATTGTATCAGATGTTTAAGCAACGGTCACGCAAATCCGAGATATTGCGAATTGGTGGTCTTTGAACTCTGAGCTGCCGTCCCATGACATCCCATATGCGTTCTATCGGATTGAGATCCGGTGAGTTAGGCGGCCAGGACATGAACTGGAATTCAGCATCATGTTCCTGGAACCACTCCAACACAATTTTAGCCTTGTGACACGGAGCGTTGTCCTGTTGGAACATTCCATTTCCAGCTGGAAAAACAGAGGCCATGTAAGGGTGCAACTGGTCCGCAATGATGTTCAGATACCCTGTAGCATTCATGGTCTGATCTACCACAACCACGGGTCCCAGAGACGCCCAAGAGAACGTCCCCCAAAGCATAATACCGCCACCACCGCCCTGTGTATGACCTACTGTAAATTGAGGGAGCAACAGTTCGCCTGGAAGACGGCGTATCCTGACACGGCCATCGGCGTGATGAATGACAAACCGTGATTCATCTGACCAGGCAACTGTCTCCCACTGATCCATGGACCAGTCGCGATGTTCCCGGGCCCAGCGCAGGCGCAGTTGGCGATGACGCTTGGTCAGCAAAGGCACACGAGTGGGACGTTTGCTGCTTAGTCCCATATCCAACAGTGTCCGCTGAACAGTGTGCTGCTATACTATTCTACTTGGCCCTGCATTGTATTGGGCTATCAGCTGAGCCACTATCTGGCTCCGGTTTTGCTTCACCATGCGAGACAGTCTCCGACGACCTTTTTCTTTGATAGCGTATGGACGTCCAACACCATATCGTCTACTGCTGGTTTCACCGTCATTCATCCACTTTGCATAAGTACTAACAACTGTAGGTCGCGAACAACCCACGAGTCGTGCAGTTTCGGAAATACTTGCTCCAAGCCTTCGAGCCATTACAATCTGCCCTCTATCAAAGTCTCTCTATCTCAGATCCGTAGCCTTTCCCATCACACACAGAAGTAAGTGAAAGAATGATTCTTCAGACTCTCCAGCAGCAGTTAAATACCACTTCCACCTGATCACGTGCCTTCCACGTCATCCAGGCGAATTCATTGAAAAATGTAGGGGTGGTCATAATGTTTTGGCTCTTGAGTGTATATATATATAGTGTGTGTGTGTGTGTGTGCGCGCGTGTGTGTATATATATATATATATATATATATATATATATATATATATATATATATATATATATATATATATATATATATATATATATATATATATATCTGTGTGTGTACCAGTTCTGACTCTAGTGTTAAATTTCAAATTATATTTTTTCATGCCAAGACTGTTTGATTCTAAATTTAGTATTATTTACCAAGGTTTTAAAGAGATATTGAACCAAAGGGAAAACTTTTCTTGCGACAAAAAATATGTAGGAAGGGAATAACAACATTGAAAACATGCAATTTCTGTGACAACGTTTAAACGTTGTTTTGGAAATATGAATAAGGAATATGAATAGTAGTTAGTTTGCAGCACAATTATTATGACAATCTCTTGTATAATATAATATTTTTTTGCTTTGTTGAGCAGTAAGAGGGATTTGGAGGATATTCGCATTTTAAATCCTTTAAACAAAAATAACGTAAAGATCCCTGCCTTTGGTTTCCAGAATTTGTAAGCAGACTTTTTATGAAGGCTTATTAATGCTTGTAGACATAGAGACAATGCGCTCGTTAGAAATATTGTGCCATGGGAGAAGGTTGCATGACTTATAATCAAATAAAGCCATATACTGAAGCTATGCTATATAAATTTATATATTCCCAAGATGATAAAGTAAATTTTGAAAAAAGGAGAAACAACTGGTATTAATGAAATTTAAAAAATCTCTGCAATTTTTCTGTTTTGCTTAAAAAAAAAGGGATTATATCCCATTTTTTAACTACAAAGAACTTTTAAACTAAACAGAATGTTTTTTTAAACTATATAAAATGTTTGGGCATTTTTACGTACGAAATTTTTTTTAAACTTGGGATTACATAAATTTTGAAGAAAATTTATGTTCTACCAAAATCAAGTAAATTTCATGAAAAGAAAAAAACAATATGAATGTATTTAGCAAAATAAAAAATATTTTGCGATTGTAATCGTATTTCAGAGTTCTCCTGTTTAGTTTATCCACTAATTACGAGAATTAAATATTAAAACATGCTTTCAGAAAGTATATAATTTTCAGACAGTAATTTTTTTAGATTTGCTGAATAGTGACTCTAAAATTTTATAGAAAAAACAATCATTTTTCAATACCTAAATTCACTTGTTTTTCGAGGTAATGAGGAGGAGGCAAAAATAGGTAAAGATACATTTCTGAGATGCAATTTATTTACTAAAAAATGGAATGTTGTAAGTTGTCGCTCAATCATACAAACCTGCGAAGATCTTCGAGGACACTCCAAAGATATACGATCAAAAATCCATTCATTTTTTCGTAGGAATGACATATTTTGACAAAACCTTGAAAAGATCTTGGAAAGTACACAGTATTTTAATTTTATAAATAAAACTGGTTTTATTGCCATGTTTTTATTAACTCGATTTCTTCTTTGTTTGTGCGTGTGTATGTGTTTGTCCCGTACAAATCTTGTAATCGATTTTTAACTAACTTCCCGATTAGCTAGACATTTGAAACTTTTAGAATAGCGCAGAACACGGTGACAATGCATTATTTTAATACTTTTAGCCATCTTTAAGCAGAATGGAATCCATTTTCAGTTAATTTTTGTTTTGTAGACTGGTGCAGACATCTATCGGTCGGGACGGGGAAGAAAAGTTAAAAGCAAGTTAACTTCCAATTATTTTCATTTTCTTTCAAGTTGATGGGATAATTCATCAAAAAAAGTTTAAAAAATATTTATTAATACATAGAATTGTCAAGTTAATATGATTCAACAGAAAATTTAAATACATGGTATATGAAAAGTATTTTTTATCTTGTAATTAATTTAGATTCAGTTAATACGATATTAATGCATCGAAAAGAAAAATTCAAATTTAAACTTTTCTCCCCATTACTTTTCTTCATTCTTATAAGGGGGTACAGGGCACATTTTTTTTTATTATTTATTTATTGATATGAAATTTTGAATTTTTTTTATGGTAAACCATATAATTTGTAAACAAAATCACATCATAAAACGCCTCATAAAGCTTTTTAAAAATTTAAAAATTTTAATTTTTTTTAAAAGTTGGGAAATTTGAAATCGTTATAACTCGAATTATTATTTGTAATATTTCAAAGTTTTTTCATTAAATTAAATAGGAAATATATTTATTATTATATTTAAATATTTATTTAAACAAAAACTAAAAATATTTAGAGTAAAAATATCAAAAAAAAGATGTGACTGATTTTTAAAAAATCATATTTTCAAAAGTAAATATTTTTTTCAAATTTGCTGAAACAAAATTAAATTAAAATAATTGAAAAAGATATATTCCAAGTTTGAAATATTTATCTTTAATAGTTCTTGACTTATAGCAATTTAAAGACGAGAAATAGTGAAAAAACCCATCATGCAGAAAAACGTATTTAAAAGTTTAAACAAAGATTGGCTGCTATTAGAATGTTGCAAAACAAAAAAATTAATATCTCCTGTTCTAGTTAAAATAAAAACATGATTTAAACGTCATTTTAGGCGGAAAGGAACAGAAAATTTTTTAATGCAAAATTTTTTTTTTTTCGAAAAAAAGAAGAATTTTGTGTCTTGGACCACTTATAACTTTTTCATGATTTATCAAACGTTCGAGATGATACGATATACTGTATTTCGACAACACCTAAGAAGTCAGAATTGTTTCAGAAACAAAAATTTTTTGTTTATTCTCAGTGCATTATACCAAATATTAAATATTACCTTCATATCAGTAAATCTTTTAACGATCAACTAATGGATTTGAAAATTAATCATTAAATGAATAATTTTCGCATAACTTAACTTTCTGATTCGACCTAATAATACAGGATATCAACATCATAATAAAACACAACAGCAGATTATCAGGAAAGATTATCTTCACATTTTAAAAGGGTAGAGGCAATAAATAATATCGCGTATTTTTTACCCTTAATAATAATATATTATTAAGGGTAAAAAATACTCGATATATTATTAAAGGTATTTTGCTTTGCCCCCTCTCTTTTGATTCAGTTACAAACATTTTATTATCATTAAATTAACTAGCAATAGTGCATGGGAACTGATAAGTTTTGACCTAGTTTTATACAATAGTAATTTTTTTAATCTCTAATAGAAAATGAAATCCAAGCAATTCTATTTCACTGATATAACATTTTATGAGTAATTCTTGAACTTTTCGCAATTGAAAATATAAAATAAAAACGACACTTGCAAGAATTGTCACTAGTACATAAAGTTCGTTAGGAGAGTATTGAGACAACTTTGAAACGAAGTGAAAGTACTCAACGCTAACAACTTCCCTATGAATTCTGTGTTCTTTACATTGCTTATCAGTATGAATGAAGCGATAATAGGATTTTACAGAATTTTTATGGCTTCAAGTCACTAAGAGGAGGAAGCTTCTGCCAGTTTCTGGTGTTAAATAAGAATGTTATAAGAAGAATTAATTCTTGTAAGAAAACATTTTACTTTTTGAGGAAGCTAATTAATATTAACGTTCATTTAAAATTTTATTTATTAGATAATTTACATTCTATTTGAAAATCAGTGATATATATATATATATGTATCTATGTATGTGTGCTTGTGTGTGTATTGATTAAAGACGTGAGCTTAAGAGCTAATTAATGTTTATTTTAACCTTAGATTCTCTGCAACATTTTTTTTTCTTATCTAACTGTACGCTGAACTTTACTTTTAAATTGAATTGACTTTCTTCCTTCATATCACTGAATCGTGACAAGTAAATTTCCAGCAGGATAAGAAAATAGACGTTTCTTTCCAGTCATTGGTGAGCAAAAAGTAAAAATTGTTTCATGTACCTATGTATAATCATGAGTGGACACCTCAGAAATCAATGAAACGAAAGCGTAATGTTACGTGCATTATTGTGGTAGACGAAAGACGATAATGCATAAGTCATATCCCTCTGGCTATGCATCTTGCCCGAGCATCGACAATGAAACATGATGTCCATGTCGCACACACTAAAAAAAGACGCTAAGCTAATGTACACTGTTGTTGCTCCGTAAGGAAATCATAGGAAAACATACACTTTGAAAGTTGAATTAGTTTTAATGTTCACTGAATGAAATGAAACAACTGATTTTAATATACCGTATTTATGCGTGTTGGCCGTACTTTTATTCCATAAAATAGGTCGGTAAAAATAGGGTGCGGCTTATACACGGAATTTTAAAATTAAATGCAGTAAACACCCTTTAGTTTAGAACACTTTACTACCATAAAACAATAGTATCTAATATACCTTACAACCTATTACACCGTATCATGCCCACGGCAATTCAGTATATTATTGTTTGTATATATTATACCTTATGACTATTTAATAAAACTCTATTGTGTTCCCAAGAGTTTGTCTTAGTGCAAAATAATTCCTAAGTGTACTAGCATATATCATAATCATCTTTTTTACACTGTAGTTTCATCACCATCAGCTAAGGCTGTACCTGATATTATTAGGCGAGCATTGAACTCTAAGGAATGTACGACATCGCTACATTTCGCAGAACGATGCTTCTCTGAGTCTACAACGGAATTCAGAAAAAAAAAATCCCCAGATGTCTCAAAATTCAGGTGCGGCTTATACACGCACGCGGCCTATACGTGAGTAAATACGGTATTTAAAATTGCAAAATTTGAAAGTAAAATCAATATTATTTGAAAATTATTCTCTGTATGTAAAGAAGACGGAGGTGCAATTTAAAAGTATAAGATAGATAAATGTAAATAAGAGTCAATTAAAAGTAGATAATTTTGCGAAATTTCAGTTTCATAGAGTAATTTTTTATACATAAAAATGTCATGAGTATAAAAAGGCTGAAGAAAGTTTTTAAAACGGCGCCTTTTCAGATTTAGGAAGACTAAAATTTTTTTCTATCATAGTAATATTCACAATTTAGTCTAATCTCCACTATAAAAACATTAAAAAGAAATGATTTAATTTGAAGTTAGCGATTAGCGGCATATCAACTATATCCCAGAAATAAATCACATAAAGTTGAATCTCATTCTGAATGTAGTTAAAAGAACGTTCAGCATTCAACATTGATTAGTAAATAAGTAACATACGGGAACAGACAGACATAGGATCTTGGGCGGTAACAACAAACGTCGTGCGTCGTCGACAAACTCACGATGCCAGAAGGTCACGCATTTACTTCTCCTAATCTAAAATTCAGCAATTTATAAAAAATGGTCAAAATATTCGATTACATTTGCATATTTTTTCGAATTTCATGATATAGAGGTTGTCCGGGCTAAAAGTATCCGAAAGTCATGGCTTTATTTTACGGATCTACCCATTAAAATTTTTAAAAAAAATTTGTATTTAAAAATAAGTATAGAGAACATTTCACCAAGATTAAATATCAATAGATTTCGATGTGTGCATCTTTTGTAGCACGACAAGCGTCTAAACGGTAATCCAGTTCTCTCCAAGTGACGAATTACTCTCCAAGCTATTTGAGTCCATGTTATTAGACTCTCCATGTTATTAGATGAATTACTTCTTCAACTCATCCACAGTTTTAATTTTTTGTTTATACACAACTTTTTTTTATTATACCCTAATAACTACTGATATGCTACGAAACACTCGTAGATAACTGGATTACCGTTTAGATGTTTGTCGTGCTACAAAAGGTGCACACATCGAAATCTATTGATATTAAAACTTGGTGAGATGTTCTTTCTATTTAAATATATATATATTTTTAAATTCTAATGGGTATATCCATAAAAATAAGCCTTAACTTTTGGATACTTTTAGTCCGGACACCCTGTATTAGATTTAACTATTAATATATGTATGTTATTCTGCAAAAATTACGAATTTTTACTATAATTTTGCCCCCTCTTTCAATTGCCTGAGGCTGACCCCTCGTCGCCTCACCTATGTGAATGGCCATGCATTTATGCCGATATGCATACAGTTTCCGATTCTAAAAACACAGCATTTTAAGTCTTTATAAAGACTACCTGTCCTGTTATAGTATGATTGTGTACATCGTTTCTTTCTCTTCGCTGCTCAATTTTTCCTTGCGTTAACAGAATGAAGCAAATATCGAGAACATCACTCAAACTCGAATGTGTTCCTTTTACATTTTTCCCCCTTTCCATCTCCAGAAAATTAACTCATCGGGATTTTGTGTGACGCCTCCCGCGATCACACGCGTTCTGGTGCTCACGTGATGTAGGGCACCCCCTGCTGCGGACAGCTGATGGAGCACGGCAATTTGGAGCCTCGCACATGTCAGCGATGTGCGTTGTACTTAATGAGTTCCGTTTTGTTTTGCTGTCAGACGGACAGATGCATCGCCTGACAGAGGAGGGCTCTGTTCAAGGTATTGACATTGTGTTACTCCCACAGGAGTCTGTTCCATCAGTCATTCAGTGAAATATTAGGATGTTCCTGGGCTAAAACTTATCAAGGAGGAGAGAGGGAGGAAAAAGTTAAAAGCGATTTACGGAACTGAAATATTATCTGTGGCCATAAATAAAGGCAAAAGCTATTTATTATATGTCTTAAATTAAGTTCCGTTTTGACTGACTGCAAGCAGATAATTAAAAATCTATCAGTTCAGTTACTAAGAAGAAGTCCATGTTAACTCCCCTAGAAATCAATAATCTTGTACGTCTGAGGACAAGATAAAAATTTTTAAAAATAAATTTATTTTCTTTTGTCTAATCTGAGGTAAAAATTTAAATATTTATTTATATTGTCAGTTTTGTTTTGTCTTTATCAATGAGTCTAGGGACGGCCAACTATAACATTTGAAAAAGTCAAACGGAGATGAAACAATATCATACATGATATGTCTACTTGGGGTACATAATTTTTTATTGATTTTGACGGCATGCACGGTAACATTTAAAAAAAGTTAAACTACAGACAAGTTCTTAGAGGATGATGTATAGCTACATGTACGTGGATCCGTTTCAAGAGGTTTTTGACTATGGATTGTCCGTGAAACCAAACAAAACTTTCTGAGCTTCGTTTATAACACTCGAAACATGGCTTTCTATTGTAATATGCTATCAAAGAGACATTTCAAAAATTTCACCGATTTCTATGTTGAATTTCTGCAATGTAATAAGAAAATTTCATTTTCAAGTTCTAGAATTAGAACACGATGTTTTATCCGACGGAATGGATTTTCGAATCTCGGATTTCCCGAATGTGACTCGTAGATGTCACACTGATCAAAAACAAAATGTTTTATAAGTCAGAGAGCAAAATTAGATGTACTAGTTATGATATCCGTTTAAGGTACTTTTCACATCAATCTTGATAGAAAAAGGCTGGAGATTGATTTATTTGCCAGACAGAAGCATTTTTAGTGAAAGAAAAGTGTGATACAACGTATAAAAAATTGGCACAAGAACAGTTATGAAGAAATGTTTTACAAGCTAGTTTTGCTGCAAGTTTCCCCGATTACTATAGATTTATAACTTCTATTCGTTTGACATTTATTTATCAGCAATGTTGTCCAACAAATTTCCTCGTAACGATATATATATATATATATATATATATATATATATATATATATATATATATATATATATATATATAATACGTGTGTGACCTTTAAATCTATGTATCTGACCTTTATCTGACATTTTTGTACCGAAAAAATATTTTTTACAGTTTATGGCATTACGATAAAAATAAATAAATTCAGTTGGGTTTGGCAGAGCCACATCTTGTACGAACCATGTCTTGCCTGAAAGAAAACGGAAAATCTAAACAAGATGATTTACTCAAAGGATTATGAAGTCATTAATGGTTGCAGAAGCGTGGTTGTGAGATGTTTGAATTGAAGTTCTGTGAGGTCAGAGTATTAGTTAATGTTTATTAACCAAGAAGCTATATTTATTATACATACGATGAAACGTCTCTATTGTGACCAGTAAGGATTTTAAAAAAAAATTTACGTTTTGGGAGTTGGTCGTCGAAAAGACTACCCCTCAAAACCCCTATAACATATGTCTGTATGGAATCTTGAATCGGTTCTGTACAAAATACGACCGTTTAGAGGGATGGCCTGCGCGCACACTCACTCACACACTCACACGCACACATACATACACACACACACACACACACATATATATATATATATATATATATAGTGTTGGTGTGTGTGCGCGCGCATGCATATTTGTATGTATAAGTTAATACCGTTGCAGTGTTGTTATATTGCTTTAACAATAGTGCCGTCTTATTATTAGACAAAAGGCTTTTTGTGATAGTTATGACCTTTAGAATAGACAGAACTTATCAATGGACAATACTTAATATATAAAAGAAAGAAAAAGGTGTTTGATAGAAATATCAGTAAGGTTTTGTAATATCATAGTAATATCAGTAAAGATAGTAATATCAGTAAGGAAGTGTGCCAATCAAGAGGACAGGGATCTCGTTCTCGAGTCTTAAACTAGAAAATGATGATAAAATGCGACAATGACTTTACTATAAGGGTAATTAATGTAATCGAGAACTGAACTAATGTTTTTTCTTTGGTTTGGAGCACTACGCTCATATTTTTTTCTTTTTGCTACACGAGGGCTAATTAGATTGGGACCTACTGCTTAAAGTCGATTCCGAATGGCTACAAACGTCCATGCCAAGAGTCGGGCTCGAACCATATAGACTCTCTAGTACCGAATGCTAACGATCTAAATAATAGAGGGATTAAATTTGGTTTCATGGAGAAATTCTAGGCAAGAAATCCCGTGATATTAAAAGTAAGCGTATCTATCACGAGGATAAGGGACCTCGATCTCGAGTCTTAAACCATGTGGTTGCTTCTTCCGTGATGATGAAGAGCGGCAATGTGTTCATTATAAAGGCGGTTAATTCAATTGAGAACTGAACTATTTAAAGGAGGGAGCAAAGGTGGTTTCGACGAGAAATTCTAAGCAAGAAATCCCGTGCTATTATAAGTAAGCGTACCTATCAAGAGAGCAGGGGATCTCGTTCTCAAATCTTAAGCCGGGTGGTATGTTTTTTACGTGATGATGAAGAGCGGCAATGAGTTCATTATAATTACCCCAGTCAAAATAGACCCGATTTTGCCGAATGACTAAAATAAATATGAAAGTTTTGAAAATTGGTGGAGATGTTTGTTTAAGCATGCTAATCAACATACTAAAAGTACCCACAGATCAGACTTGAGCTTTCGCCACCATCTTGTAAAATGTATCCACTTTTTTGGTTTTCTGCAAGTAACTTGAGAACTATTGATTTCATGTAAAAAATTTGAATGCAAAAATTGAAGAACATTAAATTGTGAACAAAAGCATTTACATTTTTTTTATAAGTCAAACACGAACAAATATAATTGACTTTGAAAGGAGCGACCCATCACACCTGGGACGCGGATACGCGGGTCATCCCCATCGCGATGGGGGAATGATCGGCACATATGCGCCAAAAGTCTTGCATACTCACATTTGTCAAATCTCTGCATATCAAAGCTCAAGATTAAGTTGAAGCAACATTCAATTCGTTGTTATCAGTTTGTATTGTGAGGCTTGTGGATAATATATTTTTATGTCATACTTAGGCTGCATTGGGTACATAATGGCTGGAGGTGTGTTAAAATAAATACTAACTTTGATGTACGGAACTACGTCAGTAGAAGAAATGTTGTCTGGCCATTCGTACACTAGAAAAGTCCTAGCTAATTTAATTTCCCAAACAGCTTTAGCAAAAATAATTTTTGACGCCATGGATATATCCGATTTCGAAAGCAATAATCTCCATGAGTTGTTTAGAGATTTTGCTACTGAACTACTATCGCTAGATACCATAAATTGACATACTCCTATAGGAGCCATCATATATCACATTAAAATGAGGATGACTTTGAAGCAGTTGAAAGTGAATGGCCCCACTCTAGCCCTCTGGGTTCAGTACTTTGAAATGGTAAACCTTTTGAAAGCTTGATCACCGTGAATTGCACGGTGAAATTAAACGGTTTCAATATAGTACTAAACCCGTTGTTGCTTTTTCAGTGGATAGCGATTTCTGAACAAAGCGACGAAAACCTAGTGTTTTATTTAGAATATGAGCTAGCTCCTTTTCAGTTGGTTCTGTTTAATGACGCTTGTATGCGAGAGAAAACGACATTGGCCATGTAAGACGTTTTTGAAGTTCCAAACAAAGACCTTAACGTCCTGAACTGCGGCAACATTGTGGGCAGTGGTTTTCTCCTACACCGTGTCAAATGGGGAACACAATTAACTTTTTCGGCTGTTTCTACAAATTAAGTTAACTATATAAAAATGCATTATGGTATCAGCTGTATAGTCGTTATTAATAGCTAATCAAACACCCCTAACAGAACAAAAAAATTGAACAAAATATACGGAATATTGTGAAAAAATCTGTAGACATAAATTTTGATGGAAACATGCTAGTTACTGTCCAACAAGAATAGTTCCTTTCAAATGAAAACAACAAGAGCGAATTGATCAGTATTCTATCAGATGAGCTGGAAAACAATAGGATTCGATTCCGACGAAGTAATGACAACGCCGACATTCTCATTGTAAATACTGCAATTAATGAAGCCTGTTCTGATAATAACATCGTTGTAATCATCGGTGAAGATGTTGACCACCCGGTTCTATTAACAGCTCTCACTCCTACAAAAAAAATATATTTTCCTTGTCAAACCCCGCAAAGGGAAAGCAAAGAAAAAAATTTATTCATCAAATAAAATACAATCATCGGGACATATCAAAGTATCCTTTTTCTCCATGTGTTCAGTGTATGCCATACTACTTCTGCAGCATTCGACAAAGGAAAGAAACTTTGTGTAAAAATGTTCAAAAGTAAAGATATGGAACACAACATAACAGTAGTTAATAAATGCAACTCATCGCACAATGATGTTGCTCAAGCAGGAGAGTGCTTTTTCTGATCTGGTATGGAGCACATTCCAGTGAACAGTCCCTAAATAAGTTTAGGTACAAATGCTTCGCAAAATTTGCCACTAAAATAAAACCATATATTCAGTTTGTTCCCGCAACTGAAGAGGAAGCCAGGCTACATTCCTTTCGGTTGTATCACCAAGTGCAGAAGTGGTTTGGGAATGAGTTGAATACTGAAGTATGGGGATGGAAACGTCAAGAGAAAACCCTCGTGTCCATCACAAGTATGGATGCAGTGGCTCCCGATTCAGTTTTAAGCATAGTGTTTTGCAACTGTAAGACAGACTGGGGAGAAAGATTCGTGTGTCGGAAAGCAGGCATCAACTGCACAACGGCCTGCAATAACTGCAATGGGGTATGTCACAACGACATACCCCATTGAAGATATTGCCCTGTAGATCATAACGATCCAATAAAAGTAATTAATGAATGAGGTGATGCTAGTTGACCCATAGATGATTTTTTCAAGACTGACGACGCGAACAATCCTGTACCGGAAGCAGCACGACAACCATAAAGTAGGTAAGCTTAAAAAGATATACACAATGAAAATACGGTAGTGAATAAATACAAGTTTATTATATTCATTTATAAAATTAAGAATGATCATTAAGAATGATCTACATACCAAAACACATTAAAGTCTATTTTCTTATGTTTAAAAAATGCCGAAATGAGGGAGTGGACTTAAATCAAAGGAATACTCCTGCAACAGGACTTGAACGCTACCTCCATAATCAACGCGCATTTAATAGTCAGTATTTTGGTACGTGTTAGGGTTACGACGAAATGTGTTTAATATTTTTTGTACACAATTTAATTTCCTTCAATTTTTGTATTTAACTTTTTTATATCTAAAGTTAATATTTCCCAAGTTATTTGCAAAAACACAAAAAAGCCTTCAAAATATCTAAACAACTGATGGAGATTATTGCTTTGGAAAAAAGATATGTCCATGGCGTCAAAAAGTATTTTTGCTAAAGATGTTTGGGTAAATAAATGAGCTAGGATTTTCCTAGGGTATGCATGGCCAGGCAATATTTTTTCTACTGACGTAGTTACGTACATCAAAGTCAGTATTTATTTTAATCCACCTCCAGCCATTATGTACCCAATGCAGCCTAAGTATGACATAAAAAGATATTATCCACCAAGCCTCACAATACAACCTGATAACAATGAATTGGATATAGCTGCAACTTTCTCTCGAGCTTTTATATGCAGAGATTTGACAAACGTGAGTATGCAAGACTTTTGGCGCACATGCGCCGATCATCCCCCTTCGCGATGGGGATGACCCGCGTATCCGCGTCCCAGGTGTGATGGTTCGCTCAAACACAAAAAAGTCAAAAAGTTTTTCAAAGTCAATTATCTTTGTTCGTGTTCGACTTATAAAAAATGTAAACGCTTTTTTTTGTTCACAATTTAATGCTCTTTAATTTTTGAATTCACATTTTTTTCATAAAATTCATATTTCTCAAGTTACTTGCAAAAAACGAAAAAAAGTGTACACATTTTCCAAGATGGCGGCGAAAGCTCAAGTCTGATCGGTGGGGGACTTTTAGTACGTTGATTGTCATGCCTAAACAAACATCTCCACCAATTTTCAAAACTTTCATATTCTTTTAGCCATAAAACCTATTTTGACTGGGCTAAAAGACAGTTAATGCAATTGAGAAATGAACGATTTAATTTAGGGAGTAAAGTTGTTTTCGTGGAGAAATTCTAAGCAAGAAATCCTGTGATATTATAAGTAAGCGAACTTATCAAGAGGACAGGGTATTTCGTTCTCTAATCTTAAACCGGGTAGTTGTTTCTTACGTGATGATGAAGAGTGGCAATGAGTTCATTATAAAGACAGTTACCGCAATTGAGAACCGAACTATTTAACGGGAGTAAAGTCGGTTTCATGGAAAAATTGTAAAAAAGAAAACCCGTGTTATTCCATGTAAGCATACGAAGAACATGGGATTTCGTTTTCGAGTCTTAAAACGGTTGGTCTTTTTACGTGATGATAAAGAGCGACAATTAGTTCATTATAAAGGCAATTAGAGCAACTGAGAACTGAACAATTTAATGGAGGGAGTAAAGCTCATTTCATTTCTAAGCAAGAAATCCCGTGATATTACTTCATTTGAAGTAAGCTAATAAATATGTTCAATTGCATCATTAATTTCTGCTATAGATCCTTGTTTTAATAGGACAGACAGTTTAATTGAAAATTCTCTTTACACTCACTCTAATTCACAAGGCTTAATTAACACTGTGAATTAAAGGTTACGTCTCTGTACATTTCGTTCCAGGAATAATTCTATTCATCAGCTTGATAAACCTCCCGGATTTATTGGTGATGCTTTATGAATTTTCCTTTTTGCATATAATAAAGATGAAAGCAAATATTCTTTAAATATATTCAGAAAAAGCTGATATTTTTTTAATAATGGTTAAAATATTTATGAATAAATAAATGTTAATTAAATCAACAAATTTAAATCATATTTTTGCAAAATAAATTTTGAAAGGCTTTATGAGTTTGCTGGATAAAAAAAACAAAATTTCAATAAAAAGGAAATGTCTCTACATATAAAGCCATCATTAAACTTTTTTTGTGCTGCATAGCATGAATTAATTTTATTTATATGTCGACAAAAGCTTTATAAGCAGCTACAAATTATTTAAAACATTAAAATAAACAAATTTAAAGTAAATTAAAAAGCAGTGCTTATTATAATCTAACATATATTTGTTCAGAATTGCTTAAATATATTAATATTGGCATGAAATATAGTATAGAATTTCGCTATTATTTTTCTGTATTCTTTGTAATTGCACTTTTCTAATTTTTCTTTCTTTTCATATTCTTAATTATTTATCATCGTTTTTATATTACCGTAGACCAATAAATATAATTGCATTTCATTAATGATTAGAATTTTGTGACAACCTTTTAAGTTTAGATGACCTTTAGTGTAATTAAAATAAATTGGAAGATGATATGTGATGAAATATTTTCCTATATTACGTATCATAATTATTGCGAATTTCGTGATATTATGACATTACGTTAGGAAACTAAATGCCCTTAAATTAATTCCTAGTAATCCTTTATAATTATTTCCAATGACTGGGTTCAACCGTCTGCCGGAACCGAGTGGCCAAATTTTGAGAATGGTATTAAAGCTACTGAACTAACAATGTGGGACTCGGATCGAACCCCGCACTCATCATTAATAAATCCGTGTCTAGGCAGGATATGGACACGTCAAATCCGTAGACCGGAAAGTCCCTCTATGAGGTCAGGGAGGGCGGGAGGTGGTTCGATACCTCACATATGTCACCCCTGGGGCTGCTCGGTCAAAATTGAGGTGGCAACTAGCTAAGACGGACTCCGACCTTTGTGGTACTATATAAACCGGAGTCGTACACTTTAGACCGGAGCCTATATGGACTTGGTCTGAAACTTCCAGCATAGGGGGCATTAGAAAAAAACAACAACAACAAACAGCGTGAAGTTTCATCTATCGAAAAAATGCAGTTCCTTTCAATGTGACCTCAGAAATTCGACGATTAGTCAAAACAGTATTGAGTTACACTGTTTTACCTTATTACACATGAACATTGTATTTGCACGATGCAGGAACTTTTTTTTTTTTACCAATGCGGAGGCACTTGTGAAGACATTCGCCTATAATTCATCGCAGTTTTGTGTCCATTTTATTATGGGGGCACTATATAGCCGGACCAGCACGATTCAGGAACTAAACTATAATTTGTATATTTATCTGGTAAGTCCAGCAGGCTTGAAAACATGCAGGGAACACAAGACTTTATTTACAGGAAGTGCCCCTGAGCATACATCCCCATGTCGATTATATCACCGTTCACATATGTTTTCACCCTATTTTGTTAAAAAATCGTAGTGGAACAATATATATCTGCTTTTCTCTTTGGGAAACCTTTAGACAATATCAACTGTTTATGGAACTTTTTATACATATAAATTGATATGAAATTAATTTGCTGAAGAAATGGGAGATCTACCAAACTTGTGCTGCAGAAGAAAACGCAAGCTGGAGACCCTCAAATAAATTATAGAGAATCTATGCTCACTTCTACCCAGACTTGGGTGTATATAATTTGAAGTGGCACTCTATTTGAATTATATACAAACACAATTTATACATGAAACAATGTTTATTGGATTCATTGCACATATAATTGGCTTTTACAGCAATAAGCATGCGTACTACTTGTACGGAATGTAAATACAGCTTTTAAGGACAATATATTTTTATACTCACGAACAGTAAGTCAAACCAGCAGTACTGCCACGTAAACTTCTGGCCCGTAAAGCACTAGCGCAGGATAACACCTTTTCAACCTTAACAACAACTCCCCTTTTTTCATTAATGACGCTGCGTGGTATTTATACTAAGCGCGTATGCCAAAATTAGCATATCTAAAGCAGCTTCTTTAATTCACTCAAAAGTTCGATTCTTGTGAATCGAATCTTGTGTATACCTTACACTGGCCTCCCTCGAAAAAAAAAATTAGGTAACTGAGGTCTGAACGGCTTCAGTTAACTAATTGAAAACGCGTGCTGGTCTGACTTTTTACATAATGGGTGGCAAAGCCAAAAAACCTTCCACACGTTGTGTTGGGGAAAAACGCCACTACCATTTTACAAAACTAACCCCGAAGGGTCCAGGTGACACCATTACACAGTGGATTTGCAGAGTTGCGGATACTGGGCTGGCCAACTGCGCCCTAAAATATCTATTTTAATTAAAATTGACAACACAATTGCACAGCATGACATTTCTTGACTGTATCTGCTCTCCCCCAATTTATAATGTACATGTGTTATGATTTGCGAAGTTAGTATGTTAGTTGTTTGTTATCTGTAGTTAGTATGTATTTTTTTCCACTACATGTCCCCTTCAAAAATTTATAAAACAACAGTATACCGTTTTTTTTTCAGTGCCTCACCACTTCCCCTCAAAATGTTTACACAGTATATACAATGGGGAACTTCAAACCAATTTGGTTCGGTTTTATTAAAGGGTGGGAGTTAAAATAAGAGAATTGATACAAGACTTGTTCCTCATGAATGCAGCAACTTCACTGCACCAGTTTGTCCAATCCGCTGAACCTCTCTTGATGGTCGCAGTCCTAGCAAAGGGGTTCGTTGACCGTGTGGGCATCCTTCGTGCAGCAGGTCGTTGGTCCTGAGGCGCTGGTCCGGCTTGACGATGGACAGGAGGTCTCTTGGGAGGAGGCCAACCTTGCTGGGCGGCTGATATCTTGCGTTCCCTGTACTTATGCAAAGGAGCTTTAAAATTGTCATTCTTCCTTTTTATAACCTTGTGTACCTTATCAGCGACGCATTCCTCCTTTGATGGAGTTTTATCCTCTTTTGACGAAAAAGTCTCTTTGAAACTTGCGATATCAGAATCGTTATCATTTAAATTCTTTAACACTGCTTCAGTTTTAGGAAGATTAAGCTTTTCGTACTCGTGCGTTTTATTGCAAACTTTCTCTATAACTTCCGAAGCATCAGCTAAACTACCTACAGTATAACTCTGTGTCAACTTTTCATCCTGATTCTCAGTCTGGTTTTCATGTACTTTATTTAAAACCATATTATCAACCTGGCCTACACAATCCCCATTCGGCTGGAAACTTGAAATAATATCATTACCTAGCGAGTTCCTACTATCGTTTAAAGAATTTTTATTGTCGTCAACTAATAAGTATTCACTAACTTCCGTAACGCATACTTCGTCATCTACTAAATTTCCTTCATTAACAGATGTGTGAATATCATCTAAAATATCAGGTATAGCATTAATAATATCAGGTATAGCATTAATAGAAGTGTCCGATGATTTATTTTCTAAACCACTAGCATTAGTATCGGCCCTATTTTCAGAAATTTGTACTGGAATTACCGCATTATTCCAGCTAGACTCACTTTCTTTATAAGCCACAAAAATACCCTGACTTTCACTATTCTCAAAATAATGATTACTACTCGGACAAAATAATACATTTGACCAAACAGTTTCAACAGGTTGAACCATATCATGTGAATCAACTTGCCAGTGCAAGTAAGGTGCTTCCCTATTATTTTCTTTAAGTGCACTAATTTCATTATAACGCCGTGCGCTTCTATTATTTTGCCGGCGGTACTGCTTACGCTGCTGGTTTGAAACTCGCGAAAAATTTTGGCGCGGCTGTATAAAACTTCTCGTACCTGAATGACGGTGAGGGGTAGCGAAGAAATGTCTATTGTCATATTTAGCTAAAGCTTGAAGGAGGGTAACCTTGCTTGTAATTGTTTGATTATCTAAAAAATCTTGAACACTTGGCTTCAAACGTTGGATAACTATTTTTAAGATTATCGCTTCCGTCAACTCTTCTAAATATTCCTCACACTTGGAAATCTTTTCCATAGCAAAATCTAATGCAGACTGACCTTCACGTTGCCTTAGCGAATAAATTTCCGCTTCAATTTCACTTTGATTAAAGGTCTTTGGAAAAACGCTAAGAAACTGTTGCTTGAATGACGAATAGTCAAAAATCAGATTACTGCTTTTCATACACGTGTACCACTGATATGCACTACCTCTTAAAGCGGCTAGAGCAATTTTAAGTTTATCCCCCTCTGGGGTGCATTGTTGCTGAAAGTAATGCTCAATTTTCTTTAGGAATTGGCTTGAGGGGCCGCCATTGAATGTGGCTTCGAATGGCGCAATTTGCTGAACCATAATTACCCGAGGAAAATTTCCAGCAGGATTTTGTTCTACAACACTCATTTTTTAAATAGTATATAAGTACTTGCAACAATTTTATCAATATACGTACACAGTACACAGTTTTTAATTTCAATTATGTTCTTCGTTACAAATTTAACGCTAACTACCAGGGTATATATATTTTCGGGCGCCAGTATAGAGAATCTATGCTCACTTCTACCCAGACTTGGGTGTATATAATTTGAAGTGGCACTCTATTTGAATTATATACAAACACAGTTTATACATGAAATAATGTTTATTGAATTCGCTGCACATATAATTGGCTTTTACAGCAATAAGCATGCGTACTACTTGTACGGAATGTAAATACAGCTTTTAAGGACAATATATTTTTATACTCACGAACAGTAAGTCAAACCAGCAGTACTGCCACGTAAACTTCTGGCCCGTAAAGCACTAGCGCAGGATAACACCTTTTCAACCTTAACAACAACTCCCCTTTTTTCATTAATGACGCTGCTTGGTATTTATACTAAGCGCGAATGCCAAAATTAGCATATCTAAAGCAGCTTCTTTAATTCACTCAAAAGTTCGATTCTTGAGAATCGAATCTTGTGTATACCTTACAAAATGCATATTAAAAACTGACTTGTTCCCGGTGCATTTATATAAGAACTTTTCACGGTAGTCTGTAAAACAGAGTTCTTCAACAGTTTCAACGTTGTTGTCATTGATGCAAAATTAATACCGCATATCATTATGTCGATTTAATATTAGAAGAAAATCGGATGTCATAATATCCGATTGCTAGTTATTATCACGTTAGCTGAAAGGCAATTATTTGTGGTCAAAGGCAGTCTTTAATACGAAATACAATACAAAAATGGTAATTTAATGAGAAATTTGAAACAAGGGTATTGCCAAGGATGTTGCTATTGATTCTCAAATATGTTGTCATTGCGACCAAGGATGTTGCCATGGATTGCTAAGTATGTTGCCATTGTGGCCAAGGATGCTGCCATGGGTTTCGTAGTATAGAAAAAAAACTGAAGCAGCTGATAGGCTGGACCATGTGTTACACACCGCCAGTTATATAGTCTTTTAATACCAAAATACCACATACTGATATTTGACATATCGAAACCTGTTCATTGAGTTTTTTTTTTGTGTTGCTTTGCTTTTCCAGTACTAACTGTTAACCCTCTGCTCATACTATCAATCTTTATTATCTATAGTCTATCCTCTTCCCTGAAGAAAAATAGCTTTCTTTCCCCCAAAAATGTTTACATTTTTAGTTTACATAATATAATGCGACCAAAAATAAAAATGCGTTATGTAAATTGGATTTGGCTTATCCAGTATACGACGTTTTTAACGAAAAACTATTTCCAAGCAATAACATGATTAGCATCTGGAAATTTCATAGAACTATTATTAGAAACTAAAATAGATTGGAAAATCAATGTAATTTCTATTATTTTGTTTTAGATAACAAGCATGTAAAACTGCATTTCAAAATCATTTAAAAGTTTAGATTCTAATCCTTCTAGATTTTTTCCTAACCAGCTGATGTGAAATGAAAGCCCTATAAAAGAATTTCAGATATATATATATATATATATATATATATATATATATATATAACCTAAGCATGAAAATGAAAGCAATGATTTTGTACTTTGTAGACCATGGATTCAACAAAAACTGACAACTGATAACTGATAGCTGAAAACAGATAACTGACGAAACAGTCGTTTTTTTTTTATTTTGGGAAAGAAACAAAAAGTACATTCACATGTATTATCTCATTTCATGAAATTTTACAAGATTCAGATTTCTTACCCATTCCAAATGGAATATTGATTAAAATGATCAATACACATTTCGAATGCTTAAGTGTTTGGTGATATTATTTCTCGCATGTACTGAAAAATTACGGTGTATTGAATTTCAATAAAATTCACTCTTAATTGAGACTTAACCCACTCGTTTTAAATTATCTTAAATTCGAGGCTAATTAGAAACTTAAGTTTCATCCAGGGACACAAAGACTGTAATTTTAGGTTAAAGAAGGGCCATAGAATTTATTTATATATAAGAAAATGTTAAAAGCTCCTAAAGCCGTTACGGGTTTATCTAGAATTTTATGGTCGCAAATATTAGAATCTTAAATTAAGATACTAAGTTTAATATTCTTTAAGAAAGAAATTATTAAACCTATTAACTTGGAATCTGTCAGTCAATACCTCCCGAATAATTAGTGTATTTTCTTAATCACATATTTGAAATATTTTGACTTAAATGATATAATGTCATGATAAATAAATGATATAATGTCATGATAAATAAATGATATAATGTCATAAACGATATTATATCATTTATTTTTTACTTAAATGATGATATGATGAGAATTGGATTAGTTATTATTTTTTTCTGTTTTCGCGTGTAATTCCAGTACTATTAAAAAAGACTTCTTATCCTTAAATATTAAATATATTGAGCTAATTTTCATATTAATGTATTTTCCCAAAATATTGCTTTGTAAAATCATTCTAATAACGAAATAACTATATCTGAGTGCCATGTATAACTTTGCTGCACTTTCTCATTTATATACTCTAGCTCAGTTTTGAAAAATATCGTTTCGTACAGTGGTCATGGTCAAATTTCATGCATTTTAAAAGAAAACTAATTGAGGCGTTGACGTTGAAAAGAAGGTAAGCGCCAAAATATCCGAAAAGTATTTTTTCACTGATACAAGGGTTTGTACAAGACTTATGGCGTTGAAAAGAAGCTAAGTACCTAGCTCAGAACTAAACTAAACTAGTTAGGCACATACCTTCTTTTCAACGCCATTAGCCTTGGAACAAACCCTTGTATCAGTGAAATAATATTTTTGGACTGAAGCGTTGACCCTTTTCAACGTCAACGCCTAAATTTTTAAGAGGAAAAACTTTATATATTTTTTGCAACTTTACACAAGTTATAACTTTTTTACGGGCAAGTTGATAATAGTTTACAGATAACGATATGTTATACATGCCGTTTTCATTGAAATGGAAGTCATTTCTAACTGAGTACCTTTATCCACTGTACTGCACAAGAGAGAAACACGAGAGGTTACCGCTGAATATTTCACTCTAAGAGCTTCACTAAAACACGCAGCAACTAGAGTTAAAAATACAACATATTAATCAATAGAAAACATTGAATGAGATGAAAAGATTTGGGGTAATATCATTCAAAAATCACAAGAGACAAGCTAATTTGGAATCCTGACTGCCGAACAATAATTTTAAAAAAATGAAAATGGAATAACAATTACCAGTCTCCAACAAATCCTGTGATGTGTAGATGAATTCTTGCTTAAACCCTTATGCACTATACATAACTGTCTGATATGTGATATATACATGCTAGGATGCTTCCTGCTGATAATCAAAGAAACGAAATTTTAATTAAAGAAAAATGAAAATATAATATATATGTATGTATATATATATATATATATGTGTGTGTGTGTGTGTATGTATATATATATATATATATATATATATATATATATATATATATATATATATATATATACGGTCGAACCCCGTTATAACGAACTTCAAGGGACCAAAGGTTTGGTTCGCTATATCCGAACCGTTAAGAAAAATGTTAGAGTTCACAAAATGTGTAACTCATTAGATGCTATGTGTATTCAATAATGATGTATTAAAAATCATAAAATATATTAAAAATGATCCTTAATAAATTAAATTGACTAAAATTGATTACATTAAACTGACACAATTCTAATTAAATTAACTAAAATGAAGACAAATGGAAATAAATTCATTTTATCTTTAATTGTTGCTCACCGTTTTCATACAGAAATAATCGGTAATCTTCTGCTGACGTGATGCCGATTTCAAAAACATTTTATGAATTTCTTTGTTCAAAACATCAAATGACTTCAACACTTTTTGTTCCACTGTTTGTGTAGACAAAAACTCATTAGTTACTTTCATCGCTGCTGTAGCATCTGAGATGGTGGAGATTTTGTCATTCATGTGTTCCTCTTCATCAGCATCAGATACAGAATCTTCGATTTCAGAATGATTCATTTTAATTTCTTCCACAATATCCTCATTAGTCGGATTTTCACATGTAATGACATCATCATAACAGGTTTCGAACAATTGCATGTCACAATCTAAGAATCAGGAAATTTTGTGCTTTTTTATCCACATCGCGATAGGTAAATCTTCATTATCTTCTTCTTCAACATTCTTTGCTTCTTTAATATTCATTGCATCTTCAACATTCTTAAAAAGTATAAAAATTTTTTTAAAATTCTGTAGTCGACTGAAAAAAGGTTCCATATAGCCGATTCTTAAGATTTCGGAAGTTCGCTATAAAAGGATAAATTAGCATTAAATACAATAGGAAAACGGCGGGACCAAAATTTTCGTTCGCTGTACCCGGGAGTTCATTATATACCGGGTTCGCTATAACGAGATTCGACTGTATATATATATATATATATATATATATATATATATATATATATATATATATATAAGGTAAATATTTTAACTCAGTTAATAATTAATGTAAATTTTATAACATTTAAGAATAGTATTTTCAATTTTTAATTAATTAAATTCGAAGCTTTCTGCAATTGTAAAAATAAAGAGTGTTCAGTTAAATAAATTTCCATTTTCTCCACTCGTAGCTTGCTTAGTGCTCCAGATTTCATTATATTTTCTCAGTTAATACATGACATACATTACAACTGCAACAGAAAACCGATTACGTTAGCAGATGAAAATAATTTTCTTCCCTGGATCTTGCGGTTTCGCATGGGAGGTAACGCAGAGAGACCACCTGCATCAAAAATGATAGGCTGTCAGGAGGTGTGGATAACAAAATAAGCTGTCAGTACATAAGTACGAACACCACCCAACAAAAAATGAAAAACCGGTTCGTGCTCGAGTTTAGGTGGATCTAAGGAATTATGGAAGTTCGGAGCTAAGTTTGTATTAACTTAACCAGCCAGTTTGACATTTTGCATGTATTGTCAATGTTCTTATAATGCAATGCAGTACAACGTTTCAAATCCCATTTGCCTGTACAATATCGTTCCTTAACAAACGAAAATTCAAAGGATGAATATGTTATTAAGAACGTGGCTCAAAACATGGGAAATAATATCCATTCAACACTTTTGAGGATACCAGTATAATAACTGAAATGCTCAGAATCTGCAGCAAAATTTCTTCACGTTTGCGTGTTAAAGTAGTAATTTAAGTAATGAATTAAGGGAAAAAAATGTCATCAAGTATATAATTAAATGTGTCATGAGATGTGAAGTTCATAAAAGTATACTTTAAAGAAGAAATATCACATCGAGAAACAGAAGTATCTTACGCGAAGAAAAGCATCGTTTATTTGTTTCTACACATTTTAAAATATATGCATGCACCAACATAAGGATTTTCAACATTTTTATGTTTGCAGCACCCTTGAGAATGAGACTTGAAACTTGGGGCACCCTTTTCATAATTTTAGTTCTTTCAATTTTTAAATACGAAACTAAAGTGGAATATATATCAAGAACGTGTTAAATTTAATTTCTACAAATTTAAATAGAAATAAATACTTAGCACATTGTTGATTTTATTCATTGATTGATAGATATAAGTAACAAACATGTAGGATACATTAAAGCAGTTTCAAAAATAGTCATGGGTTTCAACACGGTATTACACTAGATAACTACAAAAGAAATCGCGAAAAGGAGTTTTCTTTTATATTAACGTGAAACTTGTGATTGATGCTTGGAGTACAAATGCTTGATATAAGGCTTAATGAGTTGTAGGCGGGAAGGCAATGGCGGCTCCAAGGAGGGAGCAATAGGGACAATGTCCCCCCCCCCCCCCCCTCCAAAATAGAATAGCCCGGCCGAATTTTTTTTCACTGCCTAAAATTATATAATCATTGACCCAATACTAAACGAGTTTAAATTTAAAATGAGACAATGTTTATTTCTTATATACAGGGTGTCCATAATTAAAGTCCCACTTTCAAAAGGATGCAAAAAAAGAACCACTGGTCAGAATGACTTCAAATTTGAACTGAATATACTGGAAGAAGGGGGAAACGATTTGGCATAATAAAAAGAGTTCCAAAATGTATCAATAGATGGCGCTGCAACATTTTGGAACTTTTTTTATTATGCCAAATCGTTTCCCCCTTCTTCCAGTATATTCAGCTTAAATTTGAAGTAATTCTGACCAGTGGTTCTTTTTTTGCAAACTTTTGAAAGTGGGACTTTAATTATGGACACACTGTAGATACATATATATGTATATATATATATATATATATATATATATATATATATATATATAACCCTAAGAGCCGATGTTGCCCCCCCCAAAAAAAAACAACTCTGTATTGGAGCCGCCCCTGCTGGGAGGCAGCTAATTCATCCTCAGAAACGAGTGCAACGATATGTATCACAATTTGTAAGGTGCAAGAGTAATTTCTTCAAGTTAATATTTAATTTAAGTGAGCCTTAGTAATATTTTAATGGTTATAAAAACTGGTTCCCAAACTTCACCGGTTGGGAATATCTGCACTAACATATATAAGAATTACTCTCATACTCGAATACATATCATATATGTTTTCAAATGAGAAAATGTGAACGGAGATATCGATTTAAAAATATTATTTTGTAAAAATTACTTTTGAAAGTTAATCGTTTAAAATATGAAAAAAAAAACATATTTTCTTTTACTTTTCCATCAAATTTAACAAATTTGTAACTACATTTAGTGAAATGTATAGGTCTCCATATTTATAGAAAGAGCTTTAAAAAGGCTTTCAAGGACTCTAATGAGTATAATTGTTAAAATTAATTAATTAAATATATAAAAACTATGTAATTCAAAGTAATGCTTCATATAATAATTATATATCATGTATTAATATGTCAAAACTGAAATGGTTTTTTTCAGTGGGATTCGATAATAAAGAATATTTTACCTCACGTAATTAATGATTTTAATTTTAGATCCTGCAGTTTTAGATTAATTTGAAAAGCATATTCAAACAGAAGTTTATATATTTGAAATCATAGGATCTTGTACCATTTTAAAGGGTTACTAGTTGGTACCCGTCAAAACATGACGGCTAGATAGTAAATAAATGTACTAATTCACAAATTATACTCAACACATCATTTCTAAATGTAGAAAATCATAAAAATTTGCAGAAAAAAATTAATGTGTTTACGCAGCCTCGTGCTTAGTATCTAAAGCCAGATTTAAAAATGTCACTGAGCATGCGCAGAAAGCAATTTTTTAAATTGTAAATTATCGCTAATTAAGCAATTTCCATCAGGTTTAATCTTATATTTCACAAACATAATTATCATAAAAATGGCACAGATAGATCTAGAGACTCCTCGAAATAAACGTTTTTGTCATTAAAACATGTCACTGAGCATGAGCAGAAACCGTGAGTTTCTAAAGACAGTTTTAAACATGCCACTGAGTATGCGCATAAATCCATTTTTAATGGTAAATTATCGCTCATTAATAGAAATTGCGGTTACAAAAACCAAATTTGACAAATATACAGATTACGATCTTTCGTTTAAGACCAAAATGAAGTAAATTGATGCAGTAGTTTTTTCTCACGGACTGCCCAAAAAGTCGGGTTAGCAACTTAAATATATAGATTGTCATAATTTAAAGCTTATGATAATTAAAATTAATTAATAGTATATGTGAAAAAACTGTAAAGTGACTTTCGTCTTTTGAGTGATTCAGTAATAGATAATATTTTGCCTCACATAATTAAGGCTATTAACGTTGGATTATTTAATTTTAGCTAATATTAAAATGAATATTCAAACACAATTTTATGATTTCAAATTGTACCATCTTGTACATTTTTTGACAGTTAATGTCATAATATAAAATGACCAAAAATTTTTTATGCAGTTTTAAAATCATGTAACAGTTTATACCAACAAAATTTTTATGCGAATTGAACTTATAGTTTTCTCATTAAATGTATAGTTTAGTCTCGGATGTACGTCAAATTTTGACGGGAAGTAAAATTTCAATAGTAAGGTTTTCTTCGATAAACAAACTGCTGCCGTCTTTGAGCTTAACCTGTTTCATAAACTTTTCCAAATTCTAATTAAGAACTTGCATGCCTATAGAAAACAAAAACACTAAAAAGATAGTCAAGCATTACTAGCGCTCGAACTCCGTATTTCCCTTTTCTCATAGGGGGAGGTAGACGTAAAAGAAAGAGCAGTACACTTTCAAAAACAAAACTCTAATTGGGCGGGAAGACAGCCTCTTCTCGGACTGACATCTTCATTACCGGCTACGTTGCTCGAAGATTCGGGAAAAGGTGAGTTTCGGACGAGATGAAGGGCTACAGCATCCTCCATTTCTTACCACCTATCGTCTCTTTCGTAGTATTGTAAAAGTGACCATGACCTCTCCGGGAGAAAATATGCACTTCTAACTATTACATAAGTAAACATTTAGACAAGTATTAGATAAGTTACTTTATTTCTCCCCAACAAATATTCGTATGACAGTCCCAATTATTATTATTTGTAGAGAGAGAAGAATGCTTTAGTTAAATCACTATGTGTTCGTATCAGGTGTGTGTTTAACTGTTTGATTAATACAAAAGAAAATACAAATGAAAATAAATACTATTAAATAATTTATTGAAAAAATAGTAAATACCGCTAAATGAAACAGCAATTCTCCTTATTTAACTGAAAAGTCAAAAATAGCAAAAGAGACACAACAACGAAACAAATTAATGAAATTGGAGCTGGTCTGACTCACTGGTCTCTTATTCGTAGTACTAAGTGTATACACACACACACACACACACATATATATATATACAGTGTCACGACAAGCCATTCATGTGCCCTGGGCAAGAATTTGCATTTGGGATCCTTAATTAATTAGGTTTGGAAAAGTATTAAAACAATTACAGCATTTTGGGCCCCCTTGGCCCAATTTATGTATCTGCATTATTATTATTATTATTATATATATATATATATATAATGAGATAAATCAATAAATTTAAGGAAATAAACAGTACGTGGTTTTCGATATTCATCATCTGACGAAAAATTTTCTCGCTTGTTTCTGACAGGGTTTCCTTTGACTAAAACTCTTTGTTATTTCTTTCTATTATTCATTCAATACTTTATCGGAAACATCTCAATCTTAGTTATAACAATTTATTTTATCTTCTTTTTTTCTGAATCCTTAACAGAAGATTCATTAACTCCGCATTTTTCAAAAATATTTTCATGTTTGGAATCATTTTCACTTTCTCTCGAAAAATTTTATCTCCGTGTTTTCTTTCGACTGAGTAGCATATTAGTTACGGATCTAACCGCTAATCGCTTCTTTGTTCCACCTCACGCATTAGCGATTGCGTAGACAGTTCTACTCATTGGTTAAATATTTTCTTGTTTTCTCTCGCGAAAGGTTATATATTTTTTCCTCTCAGGGATATAACGAATGTGATACAACTTTCTTTTCCGCAGAAACAATGCGTTTCCTGATTTTGTGACATTTTATATCGCGCCATTGAATTGAAATTATTATCCCAGTGATTACATTATTCCCACTGAGACTTATTTATATCCAAAGGGAATTTAGGCCATTGTTAGAGATGACTCCGTAACAATGAACTTGAATGACTTAAAAGAGATATTTTTACGCAAGTTATTATCTCTTGTGCTAAATTGAAAACACTCACTCTAGAAATAAGAACTTTGCTAATTTTCATACATTATGCCTAGAATTTAACGAAACTTAAAAATTCTTTCAAGGAATGGAAAATTTTCTAACGGTATTGCAGATAAGACGAAAAAAAATTAAGTCTTAAATAAACAGTTGTATTATTTTTATTTAACTGAGATGAAACCCAAATAGGAAACAGCTATAAATAGTTGGAAAGGAAACAATCCCATTTTTATAAGAACTAAGATAAACTCTGAGTTACGTAGACATAACAAGAGCACGTTAATAAAATTATAATATCAAAAACTTTTCCGCAAACAGAAGAGAATAAAGCAGTTACAAATAACGTTTTATTTTTTTAAGTACTCTGTAAAAACGAAATGCCGATTTGGGCATGTAACAAAAATGAATGCAAAACTAAAATGGGAATTAAATATCTTTAAGTTATATTCTTGTTGCTAAGGTCTCTAGTGCCCACGCTACTGAGACCTCAGTCTGGTGTACATATGAAGATAACACGGGAAATAGAAACATAAACACACACAAATACACGCACACAGAAGATATATGACTTTACAATGATACTGGTGATGGACGGTAGATTGCAGCAGATCTTTCCTTCAGACCGTTTCACATTGCATCCGGAGCCTTGCGTTGCGGTACTACGTTGACTCAGAGATAGTTGACATGACCTGTGATTGGTTTGACATATCACGTGGTAAGTGCATTCAGCTCTGTGACTGGTTAAAAATTTTAACACTGAAGCTACGTAACACTCCGGATTCTGTGTGAATAGGCTTCTGCAGGCGGAACACTGACTATTACTCCCGATCACACCTATGCCGTATGCGAGATTCAAACCCGCTCCCCTGTCATAGTAGGCTGATGCCTTAACCTTTTTGCGGAGTTTAAAATATAAAAGTGAGATGTGCAAAGGTAAAATCGCTACCCAGAAGCAATACTTCTGAGAAAGGTTACTTTTTCAACCTGGAGAAACATTTAGATTTTACAGTGTAGGACTAATATAAAACTTGATATAAAAAAGTGAAAAAAACAGTGACTGCCATCTTATGAATCAAAACCAAAATCAGAGGAAATTAGGAAAAGCCTTTTATGAGAACCTGTAAGCAAATACGATCTGTACTTGTGAACAAATATGTTTCACGATTTTATCAATCCATATTCGCGTTCTATATTGTAATTTCGTTATCCGTTACAGCACCAAGCCTGTTGAAAGATTCGGTCAAGTGAAAACTATGACCTCGTCTTCTGGGAATGAACTCTCTGAGCCATGACATTCGTAGATGTTCCACAGCTGCTTCCTTATAGGGGACAATGTTGGTTCACATACTAATGTCTCTCAATATAAAGAAATGGACAAAATTCGTCTTGAATTTATTTGACTAATGTCCTCAGGTTAAATACTTACCAAAATGGGAAAAAAATAAGTTTAAGTTATTGTGACAATTTTATAAACATGAGCTTATAGAGTTGTCACAATTACTAATTAGAACTTATTCCTAAAAGATCAGCATCTATTCCAAAAAGAAGCATACCTAAGAGAAGCATTTCTAAAAGCGGCATATAACCATAGTGGTATAACTCACATTTATTACTGCCTAAATCGACAAAAATAATACAGATGTCTATTAATTAAAAGATTAAAATGCATCGATAGTTGATGAAATAAATACGGGTTTGCAAAAGGACTAACATGAATAGTCATACTACAGCTAAATGAAGGGGGGAAAATGCTGCAAAATTATATTTAGGAAAATGAACTATTTTAGTTTTCTAACAAAACAGGTCCAAAACCACCATTCTACATGGCAATGATACAAAATACATTTCAATATCCAAATCGATGTGTGAGTCATGTCATCAATCATTTTAACTTATCGTCAAGCTATACTTAAATGTGAATATGCACGTTAAATATGTATATATAAATATATATATATATATATATATATATATATATATATATATATATATATATATATATATATATATATATGCAAGCAAGCAAGTAATATATTAAATATTATGCCCTCCCTTCTAGCATTTAAACTCCCTTTCCTAAATCCAATCGCCAGTAATATTAATTTATCGCTATGAAACCCTTAGCCACAGAACTTCCCATGAATCGCATGCCTTTGCATTTCTACACGTGTATTCAGGAGGGGGTTAGCATGGCGAGACACACATATATATATATATATATATATATATATATATATATTATGTAAAAATCTTATTGTAACGTGTGGAAAAGGTTGAATTTCATAAAATAAGGTAAAAATACTGGCCCCAATTCAACCACAATATTAATCTCTAAATCCCAGTAAAAATCGCTTAGGACTTACTATTCGGCCCTAACAATTCTTATGTGTATACAAATATGTTAAAGTCACTGATCTTTCGCGATCTGTGCCACCTACATTGAAAATGAAACAAAAACATTCTGCCTGAAAAGGTGTTAAAACTAAAATTCCGCGGCTGGAAACCATAGTGAGAGAAAACAAATATAATTAAAGCAAAGGGAAATAACCGCCATTCAGACATCCTCGACCGTGCTGAAAAAAAGCACTGAAACTATTGGAACTCACCACCGAGAAATAACATTGCACATACTCCAGTAAATTACTAGTCCCCTACACTGCTGTAGCTTTAGTAACGATGGAGTGCTGTATTTTAAGAGCTGCCTGAAAGTGTAGAACTGGGGAAATATGGGCAAAAGTTGAAAAGAAATTAACAAATGCATTACGTTAAAGAAAACGTTATGGCTATTCAGTTTGCAAAAGGTGTTGAAAAATGGAATAAGGTAGTTTGTAAAACAGCAAATAAATTAATATACAGGGTGTTTTAAAAAGAATCATCCGATTTAAAAAAAATCATAAGTATTCATTTTTTTAATCCGTTTTGATCGAATAATGTATAAGCAGAAAGAGGGAAATCTCGAGTTTCACACAGTTTCCGACAAGTAGCGCTAACGCTCTTCCTTCGTCCGTCACTTCAGTGATTGTAAGGATGGCGACTGCACAACAGAAATCAAAGAATCATCCGATTCAAAAAATCATAACTATTCATTTTTTAATCCGTTTTGATCAAATAATGTATAGGCAGAAAGAGGGAAATCTCGAGTTTCATGCAGTTGCCGACAAGTAGGGCTAACGCTTGTAAGGACTAAAACCAAGACTGACAGCCTTTAATATTTACAAAATGCTTTATTGGCATCTAGATTAAATATAGGCTTTATACAATAATTACAAAAAAATAAGCACTATCTGAGGCTATTTCTCGGGATTCAGGATATCATAATGGAACACGGCAGGCTCTCCGTCTCTGGCACGCGTCCGACGACGAGGGTTGTCAACACCTGTAAGGAAAAGTCAACTGCCCCCATTTACATCAAGGTGGCGAATATATATCCTCGCCCATCTCTGTGGGTGGTTGAAGCGTGCTCCCTTTGAACCCTTTCATAGACCGTCTTCAGACCATTCCGCGTCTTCCGCTAAAAGGCTAAGTGATTATCCTCTGGACAGGCTTTGTCTGCAAGCAGGGGGGTTTTCTTAGAGAAGACGACCTCCTAATTGTCCGACAGGCTACGCGGCGTCTGCCACAATTTGGTGACAAAGCGACTGTCACCGATGAATACGGTAGATTGATAATGGACGTCTTGCCGTTAGGCTCTCTCGGGAATCCTGAGTGTGAAAGGGGCGTAAAGTCATTACACGCTCTTCCTTCGCCCGCCACTTCAGTGTTTGTAAAGATGGGGACTGCACAACAGAAATCAAAGAATCATCCGATTAAAAAAATTATAACTATTCATCTTTTAATCCATTTTGATAGAATAATGTATAGGCAGAAAGAGGGAAATCTCGAGTTTCACGCAGTTGCCGACAAGTAGCGCTAACGCTCTTGCTTTGCCCGTCACTTCAGTGTTTGTAAAGATGGCGACTGCACAACAGCGTAGAACACAAAATGATTTATGTTCTACGTTTTGCGAAGTGCGAGTCCGTAACATCTGTTCAACGTGATTTTGTCGACAGAACCCTGGTAGATTGAAGTTCCTACCTCTCAGAGCATTAGGCGATGGTATAAACAATTCCAAGGCACGGGTTGTCTGTGTACGCATAACAGCCATAGAAGCAGTGTATGCAGAAATGCTCATAAAAGTTTGGGACGAATTTGCCTACCGTATAGATATATGTCGTGCATCCAAAGGTGGGCATATTGAGTACCTTTAATTGTAAAAAAAAAAAAAAAAAAAAAAATACGATTAGCCATGCAATATAAAATTAATTTTAACTTTCTAAGTTCAATATTTTTTATAATATACTAATTTCGAATCGAGTGATTCTTTTTGAAACACCCTGTAAAATAAATTAGTAATTAATTAATATGAGAAAAAGTATATGAGAATAAAGATAGAAAACAACTGCACAAATAAAATAAATATATATATATATATATATATATATATATATATATGGGAAATTCAATCCCATCTCCATCTCCAAACGTTACGCGGCGCTACTGTCTGTGTGACGTCAGTGCGTGCGCCAGCATGATGTATTCCCGCCTTATCAGACGATCGCTGTACTCCGAGATGGGAAGACTTCCCTCTCGAGCTGTTTATTTTAATTTCTTAATATTTAACTAATAAAGGATGTTTATATCCAATGTTGCTGTGGTCGTTGCTTCCCCACATTTGGGGGCTCGACCTTTCTTTCTCTTTCCCTGCGTGAATTGTTCCCCCTAGACCCGTTTCCCGTTTTAAAAAAGAAGTATTATCTCAGCAGACGGCTGTGGACACTTTTGTTTTTGAATTTAGTAGTGGCTGACGTGCCAATTGCAGCAGACGGCTGCTCTCACCAAGGATATTTGTTTTAATCTACTAGAACACCTGTAACAAACCAACGAATCTATAATCTTTTCTCCACGGACGTTGAAATCGAAACGAAATAATTGCTGCAGTGCTGAACTGTGTAATCTTCAAGAACTTAGTGTAATTCCTACACTACTGGATATAGTGCCATTCTACTGGATAACGTGATTTTGGATAGTGACATTCACCTATATAAAAAAAACTGGACTTTCGTGGACTATTCTTCCTATTCTCATTGGATACCCTTCGAGCCACAAGGACTGTTCCCTTAAGCGAGGTAGGCCCCATTTGTTTTTGTTTTCCCGTTAGTTTGTGTTTCAAAATTTCGTAATTTCTTAAGTTTAAAATTTTTCCCCTCAGTTGTGTTATTAATTTGTTTCAATTTTCATTATGGCCCTAACCTTAGGCGATATCCCTCTAATTGCTAACTCCCTCACATATGGAACAACCCAAAACGTAAAATTATTAAATAAAGTACTCGGTTATACCGAATTCGACCGCTCATCGCGAAAAAAAATGCTTCAATTTTCCTCATTCCCCGCAGAATTCGATGTCGCGAAACATAAAGAATGCTTAATGAAGGATCTTTCACTCGCAGATTTTATTTCTGTGGCTAATTTATTACATTTAGATAATGTCAGTACTAACAAAATTGAGTTATGCGATAATATTCTTTATGCCCTCTCCAATTTATTAAAATTTCAAAATTCTTTAGATACGAGTTTTTTATGCGACGCTGAAAACGAAATTACTCTTTCTTCTGAGTCTACCGCAAATGATTCAAATGTAGGTCAAAGTACTTCCAGCCCTTTACAAAACTTTCCCGAATTTCAGTCAGATACCCAGACTAAACAACTGTGGCTTGACGCCTCTCCTAGCAGAAATGATGTTTTCATAAACAATAACGATGTTTTGATTCCCGATTCTATGAGTTCTCACTTCTGGTTGTTGTTAAGAGACCTTTCAACCTCCTGTCGCCAGTTTTCAGGAAATAATTTATATTCCGTCCACAATTTTTTTGCCGATGTAGAGGATAACTTTAATTTATTTCCCGCTATCAGTGATCAACAAAAATTGGTTTTTGCCAAACGCCTCATTACAGGACCTGCTAAAACTTTTTTGTTTTCACAAAGAAATCTGAATTCGTATGATTCATTTAAGACCGCGTTAATAAATGAATTTTCTGCGAGAATCACATCCATTGAAATTCATAGACAACTTGAAAGACGTCACATGCGTTCTAATGAAAGTTTAATGCAGTATTTTATAGCGATGCGTGAAATTGCAAACCGCACTACTAATATTATTGACGAATGTTCCGTCATTCAGTATACTATACAAGGAATACAGGGTACCCCATCAGAGAAAATTATTCTTTACGGTGCAAAATCTTATACCGAATTCAAAGAAAAACTCCGAACATACGAAACCGTAGTTAGTCAAAAGAACACAATTAGTTCGAATTTTCGACGTGCCGGCAATGGCCAAAGACGCTGCACGGAACCAAATACTGCACTCCAAAGACGTGACTCAAAATTTACTGTTGCTAGCTCAGCAAAATCTCAGCAACGCTGTTTTAATTGTAATGCAATTAGACATATCTCAAAGACGTGCCCTAGTCTTTCTCTTGGCCCTCGTTGTCTTTCTTGTAATTTATTTGGACATAAGTCCGCGAATTGCCACCGTACTCCTCAAATTGAAAGCTCCACGACGCATGACGGTGTCAACACGGTGCATGTTGTTACTTCTCCCACTAATATATGCAAAACGGTTGTTATTTTTGATAATACATTTTCGGGATTAGTGGATACTGGCAGTCATTCGACGCTTCTTAAACATTCCGCGTGGATTAAACTAGGATCACCACCGTTGACGAATAGCACTACAATGCTAACTGGTTTCGGTTTTTCAAAAACTAAAGTCATTGGTTTTTTGCTTCCGAAATTAAAATAGATGATCAAATTTTTCCAGTAAATATCTCCGTTGTTCCAAATAATTGTATGACTTTCGATTTCATACTAGGTTGCAATGTAATGAAACAGGCGAATTTGACTATTACACCTGACGGTGCTATGTTTTCCAAAATTTCAAAACCTGATGATTCTGCCGTACATGACGATTTTGTAATGACAATTTCAGCCGATCCTCCTTCTTTTGATATTGGTCCTAACATTTCTCGCCAAACCCGTAGTGACGTTGAACAGCAATTGTTAGCCTACAAACCTAACAAAACGAAAACTGCAAACATCGAACTTGATATAACGCTTACTGACGATAAGCCAATTTTCCATACACCCCGACGCTTACCATTTGCAGAACGTGATATAGTGGATGCTCAAATTGACGAATGGTTAACAAATGGAATTATAGAGCCATGTTCTTCCCCCTACGCTAGTCAAGTCGTTGTCGTTCGTAAAAAGAACGGTCAGCCGAGAGTTTGCATAGATTATAGGCAATTAAATCGTAAGTTAGTTAAGGATCATTACCCTTTACCTTTGATCGACGATATTTTGGATCGTCTCCAAAATGCCAACATATTCAGTACACTCGATTTGCGTAATGGATTTTTTCACGTCCCCGTAAACGAAAAAAGTCGTCGTTACACCAGTTTTGTGACGCATTCAGGTCAATTTCAATTCCGATATATGCCATTTGGATTAAGCTCTTGTCCTTATGTTTTCATGCGATACATAAATGCCGTTTTTCGTGACCTTATTGCCAAAGGTATTGTACTCCCATAGATGGATGATCTCATCATTCCAGCGAATAATGAGTCTGAAGCTCTTGAACGTCTGAACACTGTTTTAATTGTAGCTCGTGATTATGGACTTGACATAAACTTTAATAAGTGCCAATTTCTTTATAACAAAATTGAATTTCTAGGCCACATTGTGGAGCACGGAAAACTGTTCCCATCCTCCTCCAAAACTAAAGCCGTTCTTAATTATCCTGATCCCCAAAACACAAAAGATGTCCAACGTTTTTTAGGTCTTACTGGATATTTTCGTAAATTTCTTCCCTCTTATTCTACCATAGCAAAACCCCTTAGTGATCTGCTTCGTAAGGACACCCCATTTCAATTTCAGACTGATCAGAAAGCCGCATTTCAAAAATTAAAACACCTCCTTTCCGAACAGCCCGTTTTAAGCATTTTTAACCAAAAGAGTCCTATTGAAATTCATACTGACGCATCAATTGATGGCTTGGGGGCAGTCCTGCTACAAAAATCCAAGTATGATAATTGTTTCCACCCCGTCTACTACATGTCCAAGAAGACGTCGGACAACGAACGCAAATATACAAGCTACGAACTTGAAGTTCTCTCCATTGTGGAAGCACTTAAAAAATTCCGTATCTACGTTCTCGGTTCACATTTTAAAATAGTTACTGACTGTAATGCATTTGTGAAGACCCTAAGTAAAAAAGAACTTAACTCACGTATAGCTCGATGGGCATTGTATCTTCAAGACTTTGACTACGAAATCGAACACCGTACTGGTTCAAAAATGGCTCACGTTGATGCCCTTAGTAGAAGCCCATGCTGCATGGTTATTCAGGACAGTGTCCTTATACAACTTCTTAAAGCACAACAATCAGACGAGGATATCGAAACTATAAAAAAACTTCTTTCAACCGCACCATATGACGACTATATAGTTAAAAATAATCTGCTATATAAAACTGTTCAAGGAACTGATTTACTTGTAGTGCCCGAAGGTATGCAGGCGAACATAATTCAGGCAGCTCACGAACGAGGCCACTTCGCAGTACTACGCACTCACGAACTGTTGCAAAAAGAATTTTTTATCCCGAACTTGAAAGAGAAAATACAGCGATGCATCAATAACTGTGTCACATGCATCCTCAATAATAGAAAACGTGGAAAGCAAGATGGAATGCTGCATCCCATCGAAAAAGACGCACACCCCTGCACACGTACCATATTGACCATCTAGGCCCACTTGCCGTACTTTCTAAACTCTCGATCGACAACCAGGAAAAATGGTATTCCCATGTTACAGCCGTTCAACAAATCATCAACTCCACCTTCCAACGTAGTATCAATTCCACTCCATTCGAAATTCTTTTTGGGACTAAAATGCATTCTCCCCATGACATCAAAATTGTTAATATGATCAACGAGGAAATAAAGTCTACATTTCTCCAAAAACGTGATGATCTCCGTAAAGACGCTAAACGACAAATATGCAAGGTTCAAGACGAAAATCGTCGTACTTACAATCTGAGATGCAAACAAGCTTACCCTTTCCAACTCGACGACCTTGTAGCAATCAAGCGTACCCAGTTTGGTCCTGGTCTCAAACTCAAACAAAAATTTCTTGGACCATATAAAATTACTAAAGTAAAACCAAACAACACTTATGATGTTGCAAAGTGTGCATTCTTCGACGGACCAGTGAAAACATCAACTTGTGCAGAATATCTGAAACCTTGGTCGAACACTATTGAGCATATAACTTGATATTTTTATTCAACAGAACTTACTTTTTTTTACAATTGATAATTGACTCTCAAGAACTTAATTTTTTTTCTCACGTACATAATTTTCCATTTTTTTCTTGTCATCACTAATATTGTTTTTTCTTTTAGTTATTTCGTATTTGCTGTGTCTTTTTTGTCAGTTTATTTCCAGCCAACTATGGTATTGTATCACTATTTTCATTTTTTCCATTTTATATTTTGCATTTTTACTGTTATTTTATATTTGTATTAACTGTGTTCTAATGTTTTTGATAAATTTTTGCTGTGTACCTTAAGGCGAGGTCGCCTGTCCGGTCATGATGGCCGAATATGGGAAATTCAATCCCATCTCCATCTCCAAACGTTACGCGGCGCTACTGTCTGTGTGACGTCAGTGCGTGCGCCAGCATGATGTATTCCCGCCTTATCAGACGATCGCTGTACTCCGAGATGGGAAGACGTCACTCTCGAGCTGTTTATTTTAATTTCTTAATATTTAACCCTACACTGCATGATTTTTTATTTTTCCTTGAAAAAAATATATATGTATTTCCATATAATGAAAAAGCATGGAAAAATATTTTAAAAAAATTAACTCTAAATTTTCATTATTTTTTAATTAAATATTATTTTGTTGCCAAATGGCAACACCATGCAGTTAGACATAAAAAAGTAAAAAATCAAACTGTGCCAAATGGCTACACCATGCATTCAACAAAGAAAAAAATACTTTAAATGATAGTCTCTGAAACAGTTTTTCCTCTTTGTAAAGACATAGAGGAACTAAGCATTTGTTGCTATACTCTTGTAAAACCTTTGCAATTCAACATTTTACATTGTTGTACACTGCTCTGGCCAATGATCAGTTATGTCAAATATGATATCTTTTGGAGGTTCTCTTGAGCAAGATTTTTTTTTGTTTTTTTTCCCAATTAGTTCCTCTGTTTCTGGTGGTTTCTCTGCTTAGTGATTTTTCTTGCCCACGTAAGCACAATGTTTGTGCTAACTGCAATCTAAAATTAAGAAATTTTAAAGGCTTTTCAGTACTGAATTTTTGTTTGTGCATTCTCTTATACAACACCCAACCATTGATAATTGTGAGGTCTGTAGATGGTAGAACAAACGAAAGTACCACTTTTTGCTTCGCATGATTATTTTATACCTTCCAATCAAACTATCAAGTAAGTCCACACCTCCCATGTGCTTGTTGTAAGTCAGGGGTGTCAAACTCGCGTCCCGAGGGCCGCATGCGGCCCGCGACGAACATTTTTGCGGCCCGGTCAATATATTGGCACACAATAATATATAATAAAATAACCGACGTAGAATTATAATAAGATAGGAAGGATTCGTTAAATGTTTTTAATTATACTCTTTTTTTGCTATTATTTAACAAAAAGCGTATATTTATGTTGAATATACTGTAATTTGGTAATATACTGTAATAAACCTACATTTCTATTAATGTTGGTTTTTTTTGCGGCCCACCTATAGTTAAACCTTGTTTGTTTGACCCAAGTTAGCGTTTGAGTTTGACACCCCTGTTGTAAGTTGTTATAATGTAAGGACAATTTACTTTTACATATTTTTCTTTCCTGTCAAAGAGCTCTACTTCACTTTCCATGACGCAATTGACAGTTCACAACCATCATATATAGCCACAAATTCAGTGATGTATCCACGAATCTATAGTTTCAGTTCCTTATCAGTTGGAAGTTTGTAGTCTGGAATTCTATTTCTTCTAATAGTTCCAAGAGATAAAATTCCTTTTTTCTTCAAACGATTTCTGACGTTGATCAATCTAAGGTCTCAGTTTCTAAAATTTATCATGGCCTCTTTGCAAATCAGTTGAAAATGCATTATTGTCATTGAAATGAAGATATCTTCTAATATTTTCAACTTCGTTAACTCGCATAGAATTTTGAGTAAGAGATATTCCAACTACACTATATAGAATAGTTTGTTCGGTAATGAAAGTTATGGGTTCCGGCGGAAAAAAATATGAAAGAAAGTAATAAGGTTTTTCCAAATTCAAAATATTTTGAGGTAGCTGTCTATCTCCACTGAAAGTTATGGACGCAGGATTTATTTGACTTTTTCTTCCATATAAGTTTACATTTTTCTTTTCAACTTTGTTACTTTTTTTCTCTAACGTCTTGTTACTTGAAGTTGAACTTTCATATCGAATATTCACTTCATTCTAAGATGATTCTGAATCATTTTCACTGTCAGAACTATCCTCTTGATTTCTATTAAAGAGAACATTAGGATTAACTGTAGGATCTTCATCACTATTATCCAAATTTTCATCACTCCCACTTGAAAGAGCATTCCATATTTCATCTCTCAATAATTTCATTTTACCATCTGTATCAATGAAGTAAACAGACCTATCTGCTTCCATTATTCTAGCTTATAGAGTTTTAAAAAAGAAGTAAATTGCTTCTAATTATATGGCAATAACTCACAATTCAATCTGCACCGTAAAAAAAAATAGAGAGCAAGAAATAAAAACGAAGCACATGCTTTATGAACTACAGTGTTGACTTGGTTAGTTCACTCCATCACTCGTTCATAGCACCCTTACTGCATGATGTTGCCAAATGGCAACAGATATATATTATGGCCTAAATTATTTTTAAATGTTTGCTTTAACATAAAAAGTCTGTTAAATGAAAGATAAATGTTAATTTTATACATACGATTTTTTTAATGGACATTAAAAAACATTTAGTTGTAAATAATAACTTCGAAATTTGGTCATTCAAGTGATTTCAAAAGTCCCTCCCTATGGTTTCATTTACTGCTATGTTACAGGCCACTATTGCCATCTGGTGAAGATAAATGGGGAAAATTGCATTAAAGATGTCCAATACTTGCTTTTGGTGCTTATGGTTGCCATATGGCTACATTTTACTGGCCAGTGGCGTGCCGGCCAGTTGGTGTAGCCAATTGGCAACATCATGCAGTGTAGGGTTAACTAATAAAGGATGTTTATATCCAATGTTGCTGTGGTCGTTGCTTCCCCACATTTATATATATATATATATATATATATATATATATATATATATATATATATATATATAAATAAATGTATGTGTGTGAGTATGTGTGTATATTCTAGCATCACTCTGGAACGCCTGGAGCAATTTCAACCAAACTTGGTACACATATCACTTAAATCTGGAAAGAAACACCGGGGGGTAAGACACCTCTAGCACCTATAGGGGGGCAGGGGGGCACATGTAAAAATAATCGAAAATGACTGATATTAGTGTCGAATCCATAGTTTTCAGGGTCTCTGAGATTAATGGTGACACTCCCGATGAAGTCTATGTGCAAGTTCAGCCCCCCATCAACATTGGGGGGAGGGGGAGGGGGAAGAAGGAGTTAAAATAAAATGACCCAAATACCAAGAGTAGTGTCGAAACCATAGTTTTCGGGGTCGCTGAGATGAATCGAGACATATCTGATGCCGTTTAAGGGCAATTTCAGCCCCCCTATTAGCATAGGGGGAGGGGGAAGGGGGGTAGAAGGGGTGAATATAAATATTCAAAATGACCGGGAATAATTTCGAATCCGTAGTTTTCAGATTCTCTGCGACGAATAGGGAAACTCCCGATGAAGTTTAGTCCCGAATAGTGACATTTCTGATGCCGTTCAAGTGAAAGTTCAGACCCTCCCCCATTAGTATAGGGGGAGGGGGAGGAGGAGGGAAGAAGTGGTGAATATAAAATGTCCATAATACTGAGAGTAGTGTCAAAACCATAGTTTTCGTGGTGGCTGAGATGAATAGTGACATTTCTGATGCCGTTTAACCCTTTCACTCCCAGTGATGCCAATTGGAATCATGATATTCAGAATTTTTTTTCTCAGCCGCCAGAACTGCCACTGATATCAAATAAATTTTATTGAAATATTTGCACATTTTTCTATTCAAAATTATTTTTTCCTTTACCCTATAGATGGCAGCTCTATTCCAGTAAAGGAAGAAATATTTGATGTTTGAGTGTCAACTGAAATCTAAAAACAAGTTAAAATCAATTTTATTTTAGATGTAATTAAAAAAATAATAATGTTTAAATTAGCCTCTTATCATTTTTAAATAAGTGTAAAAATCATATTTTGGTAATTTTTTTAAATAAATTATCCGAAATATTTGTTGCATATTTTTTCAAAAACGAGTGATTCCAAATGGCATCACTGGGAGTTATCAATGGGGTGCGCAACTCAACACCTCCAAACATTTATTTACGATTGCTAGTGGTTGTAGCACATGGTTGTACCAAATTTGAATACTTGAATAGTATTAATTGAATATAAGTATACTTCTACTGATTTGCTTCAAAATCTTTTAACATGCCAAAAAGAAAATCGGAATTTTTATCGATGCATTGCCCATTGCTGATGTCAGATTTGACAATTTAGGCCACTGGCCTCTTCCTATAGAAGGAAAAAGAAGATGTAAATTGTGTATCAAATCGTACACCAGAACAATGTGTGAAAAATGCAATGTGTCACTTTGCCTTAACAAAATTAATAATTGTTTTAAAAAATTTCATGTAAAATAAATTAAAATAATTATTAAAATACATTGTTAAAATTCATTAAAATATATTTTTTATTCATTAAATATATTATTTGCTTCAGATACATGTATAGATCAAAATACATTAAAATATTTAATTTTTTCCACCTACCATCAACTCCCAATGATTCCAAATGGCATCAACTCTATTTTCAACTCAAGCACTACTTAATTCCCAATGATGCCATTTGGAATCATTTAAAATTTTGATTAAATAATTTAAAAAAAATTTTTTTTCTTTCTGTTCTTTTATACTGGACATAAAATGAGTTCATTTCAGGAATTTCATATTTTTAGAATGAGTAATAAACTTTTGGGACTGAAAGGGTTAAGTGCAAGTTCAGCCCCCCCCCATTAGCATTGGGGAAGGGGGGAGGGAAGAAGGGGTGAATATAAAATGTCCTAAATGACCGAGAGTAGTGTCAAAACCAGAGTTTTCGTGGTCGCTGAAACAAACAGTGACATTTCTGATGTTGTTTAAGTGTAAGTTCAGTCCCCCACTATAAGCATTGGGGGGAGGGAAGGAGGGGTGAATATAAAATGTCCATAATACCGACAGTAGTGTCAAAACCATAGTTTTCGGGGTCGCTGAGAGCAATTTAAGGGCAATTTCAGCCCCCCTATTAGCATAGGGGGAGGGGGAAGGGGGGGTAGAAGGGATGAATATAAATATTCAAAATGACCGGGAATAGTTTCGAATCCGTAGTTTTCAGGTTCTCTGCGACGAATAGGGAAACTCCCGATGAAGTTTAAATGCAAGTTCAGTCTCCTACCACCATTAGGGGGAGGGGGGAGAGAAGGGGTAAAAATAAAATGTCCAAAATGACCGAGAGTAATGTCGAATCACTAGCTTTCGAGGTCACAGAGATGAATAGTGATACTCCCGATGCTACTTAAGTGAAAGGTCATTCCCCATTAGCATGGGGGAGGGGAGAAGGGAGAATATAAAATCTCCATAATGACCGAGATTAGTGTCGAATCCATAACTTTCGATGTCGCTGAGATGAATAGGGGCACTACCGATGCCATTTAAGTGAGAGTGCAGTTCCCATCAGTATTGTTGTGTGAGGTGGGGTAAGAAAGTGTGAATATAAAATTTCCCAAATGAACGTGAATAGTGTCGAATCCATAGTTTTCGGGTTCGCTGCGACGAATAGGGTTAGTCTCGATACCGTTTAAGGGCAAGTTCAGCCTCCCAACACCATTGGAGGGGAGAAGGTATAGAAATAAAATGTCCAAAGTTACCGACAGTAGGGTCGAATCCATAGTTTTTGTGTCGCTGAGATGAATAGGATCCTCCCGATACCGTTTAAGTGCAAGTACAGCCTCCCATCACAATTGGTGGGGGAGAGGGTGTGGAGAAGGGGTAAAAAAGTCCAAATGACCGAGATTAGTGTCGAATCCATAGTTTTCGGAGTCACTGAGAGGCATATGAGAAACTAAAAATATTGTTTATAATGAAGTTTTGAGTTAAATTAATAATCGAGTGAATTTGTAATTTTTTTTATAATTTGCATACTGTACTTACTTTGAAATATCTGTAAATTAAAGTACTTAGATTTTACATTATAGGTAGAATCCATTCTTTTTCCTGTGTAATAAAAAAACTGGGATAAATAAATACCCGGGCAACGACGGGCAAATAGCTAGTGTGTATAAATATATATAAATACAGTGGAATCTCGATAGATCGTTTTCGGATCCATCATTTTTCCGTATGTGTCGTTCATTTTATCCAGTCCCAAAGATCATATTGCTTTGTTATGTTTCCGCATCTATCGTTTTCCCGCATTTATAGTACATTTCAATCGGTCCCTTGAAAAACGATAGATCGAGATTCCACTGTATATATATATATATATATATATATATATATATATGTGTGTGTGTGTGTGTCGGGCCTCACATGAAAGCTTGGTAGGCTGCATGCGGTTCGCGGACCGCAGTTTGAGTATCCCTGCTCTAAGGCAATGGGTCGTTTATGTTTTCTCTGATTAGTAAGTAAAGGATTTCATATAATAGACAATAAACAAAAGCATGGCCAACGCGCTGCTTTTAACGTTTTGGGAATATTTATAAGAATTATCTCTTAATCCATTAAAGCAATGATTCTCAACTTTTTTTTGACAGGGTACACTTTTAATAATTTAAAAATTTGGCAGCACACTAACAATAAGATAAAGTGAAAAGAATTTTTTTTATTTGAATAATTGGTTGGTGTATCTATAATATATTTTGTAAAAATAGTATACGAAATAATTTTCAGTGAAATATAAAATGAAATTTCATTACAAAGTAAACAAATTGTTTATTTAATTACATATGACATTTAATTCGAAATTTGAGCTTGCTGTTTTTTTATAACTTCATTTAGACGTAAAAGTGATAACGCTACTCTCATTTCGTGATCCATATTTAAAAGTCTAGAACTATAATAGTCCAGAGTAACCAGTTACCTGTCCAGAACTGTAATAGTCCAGAGTTGCCAGTTACCATTCCAGAGCTGTAATAGTTCAGAGTTACCAGTTACTAGTCCAGAACTGTAATAATCCAGCGTTACCAGTTACCAGTCCGGAACTGTAATAGTCCAGAGTTACCAGTTACTAGTCCAGAACTGTAATAGTTCAGAGTAACCAGTTACTAGACCAGAACTGTAATAATCCAGAGTTACCAGTTACCAGTCCAGAACTGTAATAGTCCAGAATAACCAGTTACCAGACCAGAGTTTCTAATAGCCCCAGACTTACCAGTTACCAGTCCTGAACTATAATAGTCATGCGCATTGGTTCAGCCAGTCCCCGCTAGGAAAGTAGAATTGATTGAACTACTTGTCTGACGTCGCTTATGTACCGGTATTCACAATGGCAGCCCACTTCTCGAATCTCGCGTCACACTAAAGTGCCTCGGCACAGTAGTTGAGAATCACTACATTAAAGCCATATATAAATATAAATGATTGAGAATAGAAACATGGTACGTTAACTAAACTATATGAATCATTATTTGATCAATCTTTTTTCTCAATACTTGATTGATAATTGCAGTACATTAATAAACATAAATGATTTTGTAGTGTATACTACGCAACTAAGATTCTTTTCTATGACCACATAATTCAACTGCGGTCTGAAATTCCCAGTTTTATTTTGACGGTAAAATCCTTGTCTCGGAATACATTTCCATGTCCTTCATTGATCAATTCTTTGCAATTACCAAATCCCTATAAGTATCTCTTTTCAGGAAAATGAATATTCATACTCGTGTTAAACATATTAGGACCCTGTTTTGTCTTTCAAATGGGTTATGTCACTAGATATTTGCATATGTCTGAAGACTGAAAACATAAAATTTTCTCAAATAACTATTCTCATATTCAGTTAGAACTAATCAGTTAGAGATACATTAACTGTGAGGGTTGGTTTTATAAATTCTACTAATTTTGCGTTCATGCAAATTTTACAAGAAATACGTCTCTAGGTTAATTAGTTTTTGAATTACTTTCCGAATTTAGTTCACTGATGTGGTATAAATCATTTAAGCCGGTTTTCAAAGGTTAAGATTTACATTAATTACTTGTACGTTTGAGTTATAATAAGTTTTTGGAGTTGTGAATTGCATGTGTACTGAGTTATGACTTTTTTCCCCCTCTGTTATGCTGATTTAAGTGTCGTAATATGATGTTTATCAGTTATATGGTGAAAAGTGACAGGTTAAACAAAATATGTCATTGTTTATGCTTAGGGAATAAAGTCGGGAAATTTCGTGATTACAAGCATTGATTACTTGTCTGCTAAAAGGAAAAAATATTTCTTAAAAAAAAAAAATCTAAAAGACCTATTTTCTTTGAAATTGAGTATTTTCAGAATTATAATTACATATATCACACAGTTTTGTTAACGTTATTGGAATGCAATACAAATAGATGTGTATAACAAGAAAATAATAAAACCATTGTAAGTTTAATCATTAATTTTATTATCATTGATGAAAGGCTCATATTTATAAAACAAAATTTATCGCTGTTATCAGGTTGTCAGGTTGATACAGAGCACTACTGTTATCATTTCTTAAACCAGGCAAACCAAAGCCTCTGCATTCGGATATCAAATATCCGTTACAGAGTAGACATGTATTCACTTAAGTAATATAAACTTACTAAAACGTTAACAGGGACAATACCTATTTTATATTGAAAACATGTATACAGTTTACTTGAACATTTTCGCTTATGCATATAAAAAGCATTTGTGGCATCGATATTCAGTTCTTTTGCATCGCAGCAGTGGCATTAGTGTAATTGCAAAAAAACAGTGGATAAAATAGCGAAAAAAAAAGTACAAGAATATAAGATCTTTTCTATGTGCACTTGCAAAAGGATTGAAATATGAGATATGAAATTCGCAAATTTGATGTTTTTGAAATATCTCATTTCTACCTCATTTACATCAAAAGTAAATGATACATTTTCCAGCTTTTAATACCATTACTTGAACAGTTTTTTATTCCATAAACGATATTATTACATCCAAGACAACAAAATATTTATTACATAATAATGGATCTTACTCAATAAAGACAAATAATTTTTTACTTTTATGATAAATGTTTTTTGGGGATTGTGATTTTTTTATCATTATGAGCAATGTATTATTTAATATACAGTATTAAAAATCATTGCATAGATTAACAAATAAGAAGTTATTGAAAATTATCAAAATTAAATATTATATATATATATATATATATATATATATATATATATATATATATATATATATATATAAATTATTTATTTATTTATTTATTTAATTTTTTTTGGCATCGTGACTTTAGTTTAAGCACATTTTCTCTGTAAAAATAAATAAATAAATAAATAAATAACAAATAAAAAAATTGAAAATGAAATTATTTTGACCAAAAATGGTTGACTCAGGTAGATCTGGTTCTTGTATAAGGGTCGAGATTTATGGGCAGTGGCTGTGCACAGCTGCCGTTCTCTCCAGTAATCAATTTCGAGTCCCACCTCTTTTCTACGTTTCCTAAGTTTATAGTTAAACATAGAAACATCTTGAAAGAATAAGAGCTCCAGATTGTTTCTGTCGCAGTAAGACTGGGTTACGCCTGTATATTTATCTTTGTTTTCTTTCGTTCGCCAAATAAGCTGGTTAAAATGGACAACTTTACACTGATAGGAAAATACTCACATGAAGGCTGCAAATAGTTTCTGTCATGTTGGGAAACAATTGTCTAGCTTTCTGTTATACCGTTTTTCACCTGCCTTTTTTCTTCTGATAAATAAACTTAACAACGGTGTTCTTCAAGAAGCTTCATATTTATCTTATGGAAAATGATATATATGCTAGAAATATAAACTTTTCAAATTGTAAATTTTTTTTATCATTATTGTTAGATAAAAAATTTGATTGCCTAAAAATTTATATAATTTTTTTCCAGTATAACAGACTTTTGTCATAGAAATTATTCTTTATACCCTCCACTAAATCTAATAACACACTTTTTTTCACAAATGTTATAATAATTTGCCGCATCTTTTTAAAATCGAATTATAAAACTATAGAATGTAGCATATTCCAAAGTGTATGTATTTATTATACCTATACATTAAAAGTACATTTATAATAGAAATATGCATTTAAACTAAAATATCTAAAAATTTTCAACTTTATGAATAAATTTAAATTTCTTGTCATAAAAAAATAAGTCAACAAATGAAACACTGACTATTTTTACTTTTTAACGTATCATTACGTTCCTCCATAACGGTCCTCCGGAAAGCAAAATTTCAGACACTAAAACCGCCCGTCGTCGCGAGTTATAATTTTTGGCAGCTCGCCAAACCCAGTCTATGTCACTTGGGCAATCAGTAAACAGTTAAAAAGTAAAGTACCAAAATGCGTCAAAATTTTGTCACACGTGCGCGCACGCACACACACACACACACACACACACACACACACACACACACACACACATATATATATATATATATATATATATATATATATATATATATATAAAGAGAAAGAGAGAGAGAGAGATAGATATACTACGTACATATATATAGATAGATATATTCATAACACATACATGCAAATTTTTATACAAAAGAAGTAAACAACGACAAGTAATCCTACGCTAATAACCTGCTGTAGTTTCGTTAGAAGAGACTACTTGAAATTTTATTTTGCTACTTGGCTGACATTTTTTTGGAAAGTTATTTAAATAATGTTCCTCTAAAACTGTTAAATATTTATGAATTCTTATCTTAATTGATTTGAAGTATTACCTACTTTATAAAAATAAAAGAGTGCCTAAACCCACTCAGTTACATATTCTGGTTCCTAATATGAAAAAATCCCAGTTTATGTGCAAATATAATGACGGAAATTAATTATTTATCACACAGCGTTTTGTCTTACAGAATGCTGGTCGGGAAAATAGATTTCTTAAATAGGTAAGTTGACAATGCATCATTAAAATATACTTTAGATATATGATAAATTTTATTTTCAAATTCAGTATATTAAAAAAAACCGTAACATTATGAATAAATAATGTATGTTCAACAAAATGCTTATTTTTAAGTAATGGTTGTAATTAACTGACACAGCGGCAGTAGGCAATTATGCTGCCTATCCGACAAGGTATTTCTTATGCTAATAATCAAAGATAAAAGTGATTCTGAATTCATAAATATAAATTTTCCGTAACATTTCAGTTCCCTCCAAATTATTTAACATTTTTAGAGGTTTTTTTCTTATTTGTGGGTTGTTTAAAGGAAAAGGAAAATTCACGCGAATTCGAGAATTCCAAAATGAAATGTTATAAAGCAATTAACTTTGCGGATTTAATAGTTTAAAATATTTTAGTTGAATAAGAAGCTGTTTAATTTTAAATCCATTAGTATTCCTAATGATATTTTATCGGTAAACGTTTTTAATTTTTATATTATAAATTACGTTAATCGTGCGTTAATACAGGGTGTCTCAAAAGGTCGTTGCCAAACTTAACATGCTGGTCTGTCATATTATGATGATCAAGATTTACAAAGTAACGTGTGTCCGGAATTGCAAACCTGACGCTGGAGGGCGCTGTATACTTAATCGGACCATAACTCGTACCAACCCCACTAGATGGCCGGTAAATTCTGCATCTTTGTTTACCCTCTAGCTAATCAGGTTTGCGTTTCCGGTCACACATTCCAATGTGATTCTGTTTTGTTTTGAGTTTTCTACCTCCTCCAGAAAAATGCGATATTTCCAGCCATCCAGTGGGGTTGGTAAGAGGTATGTTCGATAAAGTAAACAGCGCCCTCCATCATCAGATTTGCGTTTTCGGACACACGTTCCTATGTAAATCTTGTTCATCATGGTATGACAGACCAGCATGTTAAGTTTGGCAACGACCTTTTGAGACACCCTTTATATATGCTTCATATTTCATATACTGATGTATGCTAATGTAAAACATACCTTTATATGACACATAAGTATGTATATAAAGCTGCTAAGTTAAACTATTATGTATTTTATCTAATATGGGTTATATAACATTCATTTTTACATCATTATGCATATTTTACAATAATCTTTTAGCTGTTTTAATATAACTGGTTATTCGGTAGACAAAAATCGCTCTAAACACGAGCATATTACATATTTTTGTTTCTAATGCGTTAGACGGAGATACACAAACATGATAATTATATCTACGGAATCTATTACAAACGAAGTTTTCGAATAGAATTAATTTACATTAGTTTCTATTTTTGCATTACTCCGACAGTATGCAATTGTACATTTAGTCAAAGGAACAATTTACGTGTTTCATTATACAAACGTAATCAACAAGACTTTGTCTCAAAGGGTAAACAAATTATACCCTCTACCTCCAAATCAACGAAATCCTCTGACAATTGCTTAATCCATACTATGTCAGCATTACTATTACAATGATGTTCTGACAGTGGGATGTCAAAGGAACAATGGACTGGCTCACAGCTTGTTGCCACAGGTTTTTCTCATAATACTTTGATCATATTTTGGAAATAATACTAAAGCTGAAGGGGAAAATCAATAAAGGAGCATTGCATAAGATTATTCACAGCTCATATTGTGCTGCATTGATGTTATTCCAAATTCATTTATGGTGCTTTCATCTGTGAATATTATTTCAGTTACAAATTACCCGCAATGTTAGATAAATCTACAAATTTAGGATACAGTTGTTCGGCGTGAGGAGATATATTTCTTATAGAGCTAAAAGTACAACTGCTTGTATAATGTCACTAGCTTTTACAAAAGTGTTTCATAAGGAAAAGTAAAACAAGCAACTTTTAAAAATGATCTTACATCTTTTATAAATCTCATTACTTCAGTTACAACAGGATAACGCTGAATTTCACAATGTAGATTCAACCTAAATGTTGCATTTTGTTAATACAAATCCTGTATTAGACCATTATGTATTTTGGTCTGGCCTTAAGTGCATTAAAAGTGAAGAGGGCTCGAGGTAGCCTAGTGGTAGAACGTTGGTTTTCAGAACTGAGGGTGCTCGGATTGAATCCTGGGAAGCGCTATTAAACACTTCCGTGTCAACGTCGGATATGGGCACGTTGAATCCGTAGACTGAAATGTCCCTCTATGAGGTCAGAGAGTGTTGGAGAGGGTATCCTCCCAGATGTCTCCCCTATAGATGATCGTTTGAGGTGGCACCTGGCTAAATCAAACTCCGACCCTTGTGGTGCCATTATAAACCGGAGCCGCACCCCCCAGCCCGCTATCCTAAGGACCTGGTTTGAAATCCTACAGGTCAGGGGGCATGAGAAACAACAACAACATCAACAAAACCGTGTAGGAAACACTATAACAAAAGTTGTATAAAGACCGAAATTTCATTAAAAAATGTAACAGAAATAGAATATTGAAAATTGTGGGAAATATTTATATAGTATTAGTAGCACGTATTCCTAGTATGAAGCCGTGAAAAAACATTTGTCAGCAACGGTACAGGAATATGATAGATTCGATGCCAAATATTGCATTTTAAATACAGTCGAACCCCTTTATAACGAACTTCAAGAGACCAAACGTTTTGTTCGCTTTATCCGATGGATCGCTATATCCGAACCATTAAGAAAAATGCTAGAGTTTACAAAATGTATAACTCATTAGTTACAATGTGTATCCAATAATGATGTATTAAAATATATTAAAAATGATCATTAATGAATTTAATCGACTAAAATCGATTACATTAAACTGACCCAATAGTAATTAAATTACGTACAATAGGAGAACTGCGGGACCAAAATTTTCGTTCGTTATATCCGTGAGTTCGTTATATACCGGGTTCACTATAACGGGGTTTGACTGTAAGTTATTAATGAGGTAGTTCCATTATTTTTTTCTGTACCGAGGCAGGCACTTGTCTTTCCGACTTTCACTCATTCGGTACCACTGATTGGTTAGCTTCTTTACTATGGGAGCATCATGAAGGAAAAAGAGATTTCTTTTTCCTTCATGATTTAGCCTCCTACTTTATGAGGAAGCTAAAGTGAGGATTTAGTAGGAGGCTAAAGTGAGGATTTAGCCTCCTACTTTATGATAGCCTCCTACTTTATGAGGAAACAACACAAGAACGTCCATACGTTAGTTCTGAGTAGAACTATACGAGCCCACAGTGTTAAAGCTCGTGACCCTAACCACTATACGACGTAGACAGCAATGGCAATTTGATGGAATTTTATGAATGTGATAATAAATGGTTATAACTTTTTTTTAGTTTTGTTCTAACAAGCCTTTTATTTCATTTACAAATAAAAAAAAATTTTTTTGAGACTAAAAAGTATTTTCTCAACAAGTAAAAATATTGGAGATAAATTTCGATTTCAGATTTTTCATTAGACTGAACTAAACGATTTTTTGCTGCAATATTTGAATGCGGTGTTGTATCATTTCGAGATGCATATAGGAATCATTAAAAGAAAAAAAAATGCATATCAACCTTTGATCACGCTCATGCAACTAGAACATAATCTCAAAAGATTATAATACAAATGAACTAAAGTCCATTTAGCCTTACAATATCGATAAGATGGCAAAACTAAATCGACATGAATAATCGAAAGTTATGTGTCGTCATCCGAATCCATTATAAGAACCATACAAACTAATGAACCAGCATTCCATTACATGAAACAAAACACAGTATTTCTGAATATATAAACAATATGTATACAGTAGATTGTGTAATGAATAAAAATATAGAAAATCTAGAACGGAATACGATCGCTTCCATTATGTCCTTGGTAAACCTCCCATTTTCCTTTTAAGCATTTTAGATAGAGCAAACTAACAGTTTCCTCTTCTATTTATGTAAGCTATTTATAGAGCCATGGTACTAGGAGTAAGCTTATCCAGTATAGACGAAACATTCACTATAGAAAAATCATTAGTGAAAACTCAAGATTTTAAAGAAAGAATAACTATAAACTATTCAGGTTCAAGAGATTGCTTACCATAAATAAAATTTAAAGAGAGGTTTCATTTATATAGAAGATTAGATTAAGAATATCTGCTGAATAAATTAAACTATGACATTCAATTTTAAGGTATTATATGATATTCGAGAATAAATTGCTTCTAGAATAGATATCCTACGTCTCGAAGATTATGATTAAACTTTCGAGTTATTTTATACCAAATATCATACTTGAAGTTTAAATAAACACACCATTAAGTTTTTATTGGGAACTAGAGAGGTTATTGGGCATATAATCAGTTAATAGTTCCTTTTGTCTGCAGCCATTTGTTATCATGGTAATAACAGTATCTTAATCAGGAAAGCAGTACTTAAATGATATTACTGCGGATAAGAAGTGAAGTGTCTAATCTAGATGTTCAATCAATCACTAACGGAATTTCTTTAGCAGATCTTTACTTCATTGCACCAAATAATAGTGAAAAAATCACAGGGAAGACTCCAGAAGAATTTTAAACAAAACATGCTGGGAAATAAGAAGTGGGAGAAGTATTGTTTGCTCTTTAAAGATTAAATAACATATCGCACCCCGACAAGAAAAGTGAAACAACTCAAAAATGCAGCATTTGGGAAAAATCAACTTAAAGAATACTATACAGCTTGAACTAGCATTACTAGGGATACGTAAATTTCGCATAAAAAATAATCGAAATTTTATAAAAAAAAATATAATATATAAAATTTCGCACTTATTCGCAAAAAAAAAATATATAAATTCAAAAATTTCGCATTTAAAAAAAATTACAATTTTACTTACTTGGATGGGTAAGTATCAAAATTCTTAGTTAAAAGTTAATATTGTAGTAGTTTCTACATTATGTTAAGTTTTTGCCTTCTATCATTAATTACTATGTTGTGCATACTAAAATATCTCAGCATCTACTCTGTTAACGGGACTATAGAGGCTTTGTATAGCTGCCTTTGCAAAGTTAAGGTAGCAGCATTTCGTTTCAATTAAAATCAGTATAACATCAACAGAAGTCTATTGATTGAATACTGTTAAGTAGCTGAAATACCCTTGACTTTGGCGATCAAGAGACGTTCATATATCTACTAAATTGTTCCTAAAAACTTATGGTTTATTTTTACAGTTAGATTTTTAGGTTCGACTCTGGTACAGACAAACTGTTCGGATGAAATTCGGTGCAAATCCAAAGGAGAGTGAGTTTTCTCAGTTAAAGACCGCGGATGTTTTTAGTTAAGCAATTATGTTAATAAAATATTACTATTATTACCTAATTTAACTTAAAAAGCCGTTTATCACCGAGTTTTCGCCAAAAATTAGTAAAAAAATAATTTTCGCATTTATTCGTTCATATCGGCAAATTTCGCATTTATTCGCATCTATTTTGTAAATGCGAAGATTACGTATCTCTAAGCATTACATTAAAACTGATACAACTGCCCTAAGGTGGACAAATTGCGAGATAGAGATCTGTCGCTTTTCGTGCACGATGGAGAACTTCATACATATTTTTCAATGACATAATCTCAAAATTGCCATTTTTTGACTTGTGTCACTTGACGGGATGCGATACGATAATTAGGGAAGTCCATTTGTTCTAGAAAATTTAATCGTTAAAAACTTTTTTTTTATCGCAAACCATGTGAAAAAGATATCAGTTACGGGGGTTCTCAACTTTATAATTGAATAACTATTTCAACAACATGAGGAAACCATTCTTACAAACACGAACACTTTTATAAAAATTAAAACAATTTATTGTTAAATAACACAAGGAATCTAACACAGCACAAATCACGAAGCAGCGAAGTGTAATCCAGCTTCAAAATCCGTTTAACTCTTGATCTGGCGGGCTTCATATACAGTTGTGGATATCCCTGGAGAAGGAGTGGCGCCTCCTAGATTTCACTATGAGAAGTAATATTTTGTATCACCATAAAAATTAAGGTAGACACGACAGGTACAGTACAGTGCTTCTTACTTAGTTCGAAAACCTTTTGTTTTAAATTTTGTTTATTTGTTCTGGAAGAATCATCAACTAAACAGATACTAATCGAATGACACTTTAACCTGAACAGTGCATGCGAAATTTGCAAGAGAAGCAAACGGTGATGAACAGACATCAGCAGATGAAATATCAAATTTTGATACAAACCGAAACATGTTAAGTTTCTCCACTGGGTAGAAAATAACTGGAAATACATTATTTCATCCACTCGAGGTATAAGCGACGTCATATTAATGGGATTATTAAACAATGAGTTAGTAACATATCAATATGTACTGTATATTAAAAGGAAGAAAGACGTGGAAAATGTATTGTTTATGATGAAAAACAATTTAATAGTGAAGATAGTATAATATAAATAGTGTTTTGGAAGAAAATTCGATAGATATATGTTTACTACATATTAGAACATGACTAGTACATTACTGAAGTAAGTTTATTAAAAAAATACAGGGACTCAATGAATATACTTCTCTTTAAAATACGCGCGTTAACAAGCCAATGAATAAATAATGAGTTAAATCATATTTAAAGAAACCCTCTCCCTCCCCCCTCCCCATTCATGCAGGATGGTTTAAATGGATTTAATGCTCGAGGTAGCCTTGTGGTAGTGAGTTGGCTTTCGTTGCTGATGATACTCGTAACGAATCCCGTCACGCGCCATTAAATACCTCTGTGTCTAGGCCGGATATGGACATGTTAAATCCATAGACAGGAAAATCCCTCTATGAGGTCAGACAGGATGGGAGAGGGTACGATTCCCCCCAAGTGTCACCGCTGGGAGTGCTCGGTCAAATTTGAGAGAGCAACTAGCTAAGAGGGACTCGACCCTTCTGGTGATATATAAACAGGAGCCACACATTTCAGTCGGAAGCCTACATGAATCTGGACTAGAACTTCCAGGCAGGTGGTATTAGAAACACCAACAACAACAAATGGATTTAATTCCATATAACAGCATGTTATGGGATGCAAGTATGAATAAATCTTTCAGAATATGGATGCATCAAATGATATGGACAAGAAACACTTAAAATATTCATGTTCAAATGTTTTTCTACGTGCATAAATTAGAAAAATTACTAGGATTTTGACAAAGAGAGAAGGGGACTATGTTATTTTTATCAAAAATGAATGTTTCGTGAGATGCTGAATAGAACTACCCTGTTCCTGAAGTAATGCTCGTGCGTGCCTAAGTGACTTAGTAGGTTTTTCTGATCGTGTTTATACGTTTTATGCCCACGGATTGATGTCAGCAGAACAACTTTTAAGTAAAGCTCTATATTTTATTCGCAGGTGTTCTAAAACCGAAGAAGTTCTAAAGGTAGAAAAATAAGGATTGAATGGATAAGAGATATTTCCTTTGTTAACTGTAAGCTTTAAACGTGAAATTCGATAAAATACAAAACAACAACGATATGTTTCTCAAACTGTTTTGTTTTTGCATTTCTAACAAGATGCCATTCTCCGAAAAATATTGAAGCTATTGGACTTATTTTTCTCTAAGGTATGTTGTAATATTTTTATTCAAATGTCGAAAGACTTTTAAATTGGGGAAGCTGTATTTTTATCTGGCTGATTCCTGGTATACTCGTATTTACAAGCGGCGTTTAAGGCCACAGACATATGTAAGCTGTTATTTTACTAGAGTCTAAATTTGCAATAATGCAGTCCTTTTCCTCAAGCAAGGAATTCACAATTATAAGCTGCATCAAATTAAATTCTGATTTCTAGCTAACATCCACGTTTATTAAAGCACTTCATGAAAAATAAATATAGTCACTTTTATCCCTGCTGGTTAGTTGTGTGAATTTCTATTAGACTATCCTTTCAATTGATAACAACTACAATATACTGACAGAAAATCAATTACAATATAGAAAAACTACTAGTGAAGGATTTTAACGTTTGTACTTTCCGGGTTTTCTTTAAAAGATATTTGATATTTCCACTTTTTTAAAATCGTTCCCAAAATATAAATGATTATATATCTAAAGTCATTTTTAAATCTAATAATGCTAAACTTCCAGGGAAAACTATTCTTAAATAATTTACTATATCAAACATAGTGAAAAATTGTATATAATTATGGATACAATTATCCTCATTTTGCTTTTTGAGATTTAAATCAGAATTAAAAATATGATGCTTCAAGGAATTCCTATTAAAACATCGTATTAAATCTTCTTGTGGAGCCATATATATAATTAATTAAATAAACTGTCTGTATATTTTACTCTATTTGACATAAAAAATTAATATAAATTCAAATATAAATTTTTTAGTCTCTGGAAATTATTCATTTTTTTGTTTCACTAGTTTTACGAAAAGTGTAGAGAACAAAATAATTGTTTTATACTTCTTAGTTTTTCCTCCATCGGAGAAATACAAACAAACAATTATAAATCGTATACTTACTTCTTCAGAAATTTTGCGTCATGAACATTATCAAAAGTTTTGTTCGGCTTAGAAAACTTTAATCCACAAAATTTGGAGTTATGAATAATCTTATATTTTCTTAGATTAAAACATTGCAGAACCAATCCTGATTACACATATAAACTGAACTCGCAGGAGTAACCCAATGGTAATAATATAATGCAAATAACCTGGTGTAAAATGATTGATAAGCAACCTGAAAAAGGTTATATATATATATATATATATATATATATATATATATATATATATATTATATTATATATATATGTATATATATATATATATGTATATATATATATATATATATATATATATATAATATATATATATATATATACATATATATATATATATATATATATATGTATATATATATATATATATATATATATATATATATATATATATATATATAATTGATATATATATATATATATATATATATATATATATATATATACATATATATATATATATATATATACATATATATATATATATATATATATATATATATATATATATATATATATATATATATATATATATATATACATATATATATATATAATATATACATATATATATATATAATATATATATATATATATAATATATATATATATATATATTATATATATATATATATATATATATATATTATATATATACATATATATTATATATAGAGATATATATAGATAATATATATATACATATATATATATATATATATATAGACATATATATATATATGTATATATGTATATATATATATATATATATATATATATATATATATATATATATAATATATATATATATATATATATATATATATATATATATATATATATATGTGTGTGTGTGTGTGTGTGTGTGTATACCTGTTAAATAATTCCACTTTTAGGGCGTTTTGGAGATCCATTTTGAACATTTGATCCATTTTGATCCATTTTGGACGTTTTGAACATGCTGTGAAAATAAAGAGAAAGTAACTCAACCCAATGAGAGAATCCGTCTGGAGATTCGTAGATTCGGAGTTGAATTCTCGATCTTGGCAAAAATCCTCCATGACGGAGCTCGAACACATAGAAAGAAACACTTGGGATTCGTCATATAGATATGATGGGGGAAGACGGATAATCTCTAGAAGAAAAGAAATAGACAACCAACATGTTGTGAAAATGAAGAGAAAGTAACTCAACTCAGTGAGGGAATCCGTCTCAATATGGGGAGATCTGGAATAGAATTCATTGGAGTAGAGTCTTGGAGAAGGAAAGTCCTAGCTGTGAAAGGAACGAACTTTTACATAATAAACATTGCAGTGTTCTTATGGCGTCAGCATATCAAGGAAAATGCGCCATTGGAATCACCTCATACCGCATGCCTGCGTCAAGAAGATGAAGATATACTATCAAATTAGCCTATGGAAAAAATGAGCGATAAAGAACGAAAATTAGTTTTCAAAAAGATGGATTGATTGCTGATCAGAAAGAGCACACATCCTGAGAAATTCCGGGTTTGAATCTCAAACCCGATAAGAATAAATTATAGTTCTAAACTTGAAAACTGAAAAATTTTACAACTAAATTGAAAGTTTACAAAATAGGCTTGTTAAATTATATTAAGTTTATATATAGTCTTGTAAAGCAAAAATTCCCCAAGATATTGAAATATTTCAAAGTGATTGCACTAAACTTTTTAAAACTGTCAATCTGCCTAAATATCAATATATTCTTGAAGGACCATTAAACGTTTTAATTTGGGCACATTACTTATAACAATATTCTCAGGAGAAAAGATCTCCAAATTATCCGAAATACATAAATCTTGATTCAAATAAATGATATAAATTATTTAGGATTTGAATTTCATTGTTGCTGTTTGATGTTCAGAAAAGTTTTTCTTCCAAATGCCAAGGATGCTAATTTAGAAGGCGAAGTTTCGTATCACAAATTAAAGTATGATTTGAAATGCCGGATATATACTAATGGGATTTAATTTAATTAGACTATGCGCATAGTATAAATAGACACATTCGCTTGAATTTTGAAATTAATTTCCAGAACACATTCATTTTCAGGCTCTTGAGACAGAAACTCGCTTAAAGGTTCAAAAATACAATTTGTGCGATTCGTTTTAAGTTTTCTAAGTTGTTAATATTTAAGTTAAACTGTCTGGGGAGGAATGTTTTGTTTCTTTGTATCCCTTTAGACTAAGCATAAAACTGTAAGTATAACGTTAAAAGCTATTAATAATTTTCGGATAACTAGCTCTTAAATTTAAAGCTTAATGAGAGGATTTTGCTTTCCCAAGTCTTTTAGTGGAGGGACTAAACTTACACAGAATCCAAGTTTCTTTGTCAGGAGGACTAAAGGTACCAAAATTCAGTGTTTCTTTCAGATGTTTGCTTTGTATGAAAATGGGAAAGTGGATGAATGACGCAATGAAATTTTTAAAATTCGTTTCATTGCTTTCACCAAAATTGTTGCTCCTACATACTCATATAACGTATATATTCAGAATCAGGTCTATCGGTATGAAATGTAGTTTCCTTCAAAGCTTTCAATGCTTCCGATTTCTTAAAGATACATACCTAACGTCACGGGCTTTTAAATTCTCTATAAAACGCCGACCTTATGTGAATAGAGGTTTAATCACACTCTGATGATATCTATCTCTGATGATATAAATAAATAAATATATATATATATATATATATATATATATATATATATATATATATATATATATATATATATATATATATATATATATATATATAATATATATATATATATATATATATATAATATATATATATATATATATATATATATATATATATATATATATATATATATATATATATATATATATATATATATATATATATATATATATACCGGGTGCGTCATAAATTCGAGCAAAGTTCAAAAATTCGTAATAAAAGAAGCAATGCTCGAGAAAATGTTCTGTTTACACCAAAAGAATCAAAGGGACATGGAATTTTTTTTTCCATGTAAAAAAAAAATGTTTCCAGAAGAAACCGAAAGAGGATGCTCACACGTCATACGTCATACGTGAGACGTTTTATGCAAATAAGGCAAACAGAAACAGAAAATCAAACAGTTCACAGTAACATGAAACTGTGCATTTATTTTAAAGTTAGAAATGTTCAACATTACAACAAGCACAAGGTAATATGCAAGTGAGGCACGTCACTACACCCATAATAGGAGTGTGTAGCATGTCGCCATCGATGGTAGTGACTGCCTGTCGAATGGCATTTTTCAGTTCCACCAAAGTGGTTGGGATGCTTCGGTACAAACGAGACTTTAAGTATCCCCACAACCAAAAATCCGCAGGTATCAAGTCTGGGGATCGTGAGGGCCACTGAACCTTACAATCGAGACTTTTCACTCGGTATTCAGTGAAAGATTCCAAGAGGAACGTCTTAACATAACATCCGTCATCAGAAGCCCGCATGATGCCGACTTCAAACGACGGATCCATTTCCAGCCAGTTGTTTTATTGATAGCCTGATTTGCATAAAACATCTCAGTATGACATGTGAGCGCCTTCTTTCGGTTACTTTTGGAATCATTTTTGCTTTCAAGGATAAAAAAAATCCAATGTCCTTCTGATCCTGTTCGCGCAAACAGAAAAATTTTCCGACCATTACTTCTGTTATTAAGAATTTTTGAACTTTGTACGAATTTATGACGCACCCGGTATATATATATATATATATATATATATATATATATATACAGTAGAGTCCCGATAATCCGATATCCGTTAATCAAAAACCAAAAGTCAAAAAGAACAAAGGAATAAAACCACAGTGATACTAAGTAATATAAAGTATGTTTCTGAAAATCACAAGAAAACTGAAAGTTAGACAAGGTACTGAACTAATTCTTACTAAACTGCATTGGTTTAAAAAAATCTTTTAAATTTTGTTGTCGAAGGGAAGAATACCCCTCCCATGAAGCCAAATTACGCCAACGTGTCAGAAAAATGGTGTCCGCTTTGGTCGCGGCGGAGTGTTGATCTACGTAGCATAGCACTACATCAAATGCAGCCGCGGATACCCTCTGCTCGCTGTCACCGTCTGCATCACCTTCACTCTCGTCTGACGCGTTGACAGGTTCTTTCAAAACCATTTCAACAATCTACTGATCGTCTAAAATCTTACACTCTACTGAACGAACAACTTACACTCTACAGTACTGTACTAGGCAGAGTTTCGATCTCTTATCACCCATTTCGTCCCGAGATTTGGTAATGTTTAGGCAGACCTTATAAAATAAACTGTGTAAACACACGTTATACGTAATATTTAATAATCGCGCGTTGTTATGCAATTTAAGCATATTTTAAAGATGATTTCGCTTAATCCGTAATTCGTTAATTCGAAAAGTGTCTGGTCCCAATCAATTCGGATTATCGGGACTCTACTGTGTGTGTGTATATATATATATATATATATATATATATATATATATATATATATATATATATATATATATATATATATATATATATATATATATATATACACAGTGCGTCAAATAAGTTTTAAGACTGGGTCTATAAAAAGAAATGAAAACAAGAAATTAATACCTGTTTTGGTTTTTTATTCAAAATAGGACCCTCCGGCTTCAATGCACTTTTTACAGCGATTTAATAATGAATCGATAGCCTGCTGTAAATCACTTTGTGGAATGGCCTGCAAAGCATGCGTCGAAGCTTCATGTATGGTCGAAATATCCCCCAAATACCATCCTTTTAACTTCATGTTAAGTTTTGGGAATAAGGAGTAGTCACAGGTTGCTAAATCAGGTGAATACGGTAGATGGTTCAACACACAGACATTATTTTTTGCCAAAAAATCGACTAACAATAAGGCAGGTGTGACTGGGTGTATTGTCGTGTAACAAACACCAACTGCTTTCAGTCCTATAGTCTGGACCAATGCAACGATTTCTGGCCATCAAACGCTTTAAAACAGCTAAATAGTATTGACCTGTAATTGTTTGTCCAGTTGGAACAAATTCTTTGTGGATAATACCTTTACTATCGAAGAATGCAATGAGCATTGTTTTGATTTTGGATGGAACTTTTCTTGTTTTTTTGGCTTGTGGTGAATTTGGTGACTTCCATTCCGCACTTTTTCGTTTTATTTCTGGATCATATTGGAAACACCAGGTTTCATCACCTGTAACAATTGACTTCAAGAAGTTTCGATCGTTTTCAGCGGCTGAAATAATGTCTCCGCAATGTGCACTTCTCATTGCTTTTTGTTCAGGGGTTAAAGTGTGTGGAACAAATTTAGCACACACTTTTGTTTTGCCAAATCTTCATGCAGGATGGTTCGAATTGTATCTTTGTTGATGTTTAAAGAGTCTTCCATCATTCTCAGTGATGCACAGTGATCGTTTGTTACGAAATTTCGAACTTTCTCAATAACTTCAGGTCTCCTAGAGGAAATTGGTCTTCCACTACGCTGATCATCTTCTACCGTATATCTTCTGTCCAAAAAACGTTTGTGCCACACAAAAACATTTCATCTACTTAAACAACAGTCAGCGCAAACTTGTTTCATGAGTTGGTATGTTTCCGAAGTACTTTTACCAAGTTTTGCGTTAAATCTAATTACAGCTCTTTGCTCCATCTTAAAAAATCAACATGAAAAATATTCACTTCTGCAATAAACGCTCGCCTTCTCTCAACTACTTAACGAAATGCGCACAACTTGTTAGCAGGGTGTGTGCAGACGATGGATGTTATGACGTATGCGGATTTACACTCACAGCCCCTTTACAACCTGCGCTCTGGGACGAATCTTAAAACTTATTTGACGCACTGTGTATATATATATATATATATATTGTTCTTCCTTTACAATTTGGAGGATAAGTTTCAGTTTTGAATTCTACAAACCATGCATACTTTGTTAATGCAAAAATAATCTTTCTGTAGTCTTTAGTAGAGTTGACTCAAATATGTAGAGAGAGGAGAAGATTTATTTTCATGGAATACTTTTTCTAGACATTTTCTATTGAATGAACCTCATTAATAAAATTCCGAGGAAAATTTCCTGAATAACGTTAATTACTAAAAAACGTAAAAATTTATTATCATTCATGAATAATTTCAAACTACTGTGTTCCAGACGCTCGTTTTCCTGGAAAGCATTTCGCTTAATTACGATTTCTGTCTCTAACTATACTGCTCGATTGAAAATATAATATTCCCTTTGAGATGATAGAATTAATTTCGACACTGATTACTTATCGATTCGAGTGATAGGAGCTTTGTTCTTAATTAAAGCAATATAAATTTAGAAATGCAGCAGAAGACATTGGTAAGTTAATCCCTTTCATATATTTACAATGTCCGAAAATCTCTCTACATCAGCATCAATATAAAAATTATATTCATCAGGAAAATAAAAAATTTAGTCTGGTAATTTCGAAAATGTAATAATTGAAAATTATGTCAGATTAATTTTACGGGGTTTATGTTTTGTTTCCAGATAAGAAATTTTCAATTATAATTATTATTTATAAAATAGGTTTTTTTACCTTTATTATAAAATTTAATCACCTCAAGTATACGAATTTGAACGAATTTTCTTCAATCCAGTGAAACACATAAATATTATTTCTTTTGAAGTAAGAATGAATGAATCATGAATATACGTCCCGTAGAAGGGACAGTGCATGTCAATAAAAATAATAATTCAGTTCATGTATATTATTTTTCTGTTAAAGATCTTTTGGTGATAAATAACTTCCAGTGATTATGTATTTTCTCTTCTGTAGTAAACTACTGTATATAATTTAATATAAATTCCGTAACAAAAAAAATTCACAAAATGTGGCAAAGAGATAGCATAAGATTAGAAAAAGTTGTGCAGGGGGAAAGAAAGTTATATAAAAGAAAACTGTATTTTTCATTTTTCCCCGTACAACATAGGACAGAGAGAATAGGCTATATCTATTCACAATTCTCTGAAAAAATGTCGCGACCCCAAGAGGTATCGTAAAGCGAAATTTTGGGGTCGAGAAAATTTAAGTTTTATACGTGAATTTAATCCTTGTCGCCCACCGCGAGTATCTAAGACATAAATTTTCTTTTAATTTACTACTGTTTTTCATATACTACTATTTTTCATATGTATATTCTTTATCAAAGAAATAAATGAGTGTTGAGAAGATATTTACCTGTATATCCTTATTTCCTGGGGTCGCGAAAAAATCTCGAAGAAGGTGTGTATGTATGTGTGGCATGACTGACTATTAAGCGAGACACTATTTAAATGATAAAAACAAAATTTCTTGTGTCGAAATATATAATATATGACTAACTGTAGCAAAATTTATCAGTGCTATCACAAAAGTATTTTCCTTTTGACGATACACTATATAAAAAATCGGGCCCGCGGGAAGTGAGAAAACACTCGCAGCCTAATCTTATTGGACTGTTACAACTGGCCTTAATGTGAACTATTGCTAAGAATTTTAAATATTTTTTCCAAACAAAATACTGGTGAAAGAATGTCCCTTAACCGTGAAATATTACTGCAGTCTATAAATAATGGGATATAATATAATTGAGAATACAAATATGTATATATACATACATACACAGATATATATATATATATATATATATATACATATATTTATATATATATATATATATATATATATATATATATATATATGTGTGTGTATGTATGTATGTATGTATATATATATATATATATATATATATATATATATATATATGTGTGTGTGTGTGTGTGTGTGTGTGTGTGTGTGTCTATAAAGACACAAAGATTTATGATGAAAGCATACTGTAAAAAAGCAAAAATCCCTTGCATTTGAAATACAACTGAGAAACTCTGAACAGAACGAGTATACGTAGTGTAAGATTTTTGCTTACTTAAATAACTAATTTTATTCACAAAAATGTTAACGTCTCAGATTACAACCCCGAATTTCCCTTGCCAGTAATGCATCACCATTAAAGTTTCTGGAGAGTTGATCTGTCAGAAAAAAGGATTCCCACGTTGGACATTAGTTTTACTTTACATAAAACTTCCATAATACAGAGCTGCACGAAATCCAAATTGAATTTCTGGGAATCCTTGAGTGTCATATAAAAGCAACACACTGTGATGAAAAGAAGAAATATATGAGTTGGATTTCTAAAGTAAAGAATTTTTTTTTTTTAAATCCAAAGCCATTAAAGTAGGATAAATATTAATACTTTTAATAGAAAATTATATCTATTCGTATTTCGTATTTAATTTTGTTTATATATTATCCTGCTTTACGTTTTCAGTGTAAATGATTAGACTTAGACTAAATAAAACTTCATATGATAAGAAAATTTTTTAAACTAAAGTTTTAGTTAATAGTTACCGGGCTCGTGGCGGCCCAGTGGTACAGCGCACTGGTTTTTGGTGCTAAGGCTGCTCAGATCGAATCCCGGCGTTGCGCCACGAAAAAAATGCCTCCGTTTGTATTCGTCCCTTCATAGGGGGTAATGCTGTCCGCCTATATGATGCCCCCATAATAAAATGGACATTAAAACTGCGGCGTAGTATAGGCAAATGTTTAACGACACGTGCCTCCGCATTGGAAAAAAAAAAAAATTAATAGTTACCAAATAAAACGTTGATCATACGTGAAAATAACCATATTAGCTCAATATATATTTATGTTAAAGATACTAAAACCATAATATTCGTTTTCTGAAATTCAGTGCATGAAAGACGTAACATAACAACATATATTTGTAGGAATACGATATCCTGAAAAAGAATGCAACTAGATTAAAACACGTTTCATTCATATAAGGAAGGTTTTTAGAAGAAAAAGTATTTTAAATGCTATATTATGTTGCATTCATCATTCAGTTTAAAATACTTCGTTAAGTAATGTTTTGATTTCCAATGTCACTGCTACGATCTTCCGGGATTCGTCCCAGTTTTTAAACTTGTTTACTTGCGTTCAAGATGATTTCCATTGGGAGACATGTTTGTACCGTTTTTTTTTTCTAAACACTAAATCCCAGTAATGCATGATCTTATGAACAAAAAAAATTCCTATGTGTACATACAGCCAAACGGATGATTAGTGTTTCATTTATCTGTTCCCAAGCCTAGCAGTATGTGGGAGGGTGTACGAAGCATATTAACTCCTTCAGTGACCGATATGACAACGTTGTATTCTTAGAAGGTGATCCTCACGCTACGACCCCCGACAGGAGATTAGATACTAGTGGTTGTGTGTACTGAGTTTGTAACAACGTAAAATTATATTTTTAAATGTTACAGCTTATTTTAAAATACATTCATTATTATTTTCCATTTCTCATAACACTGTTAATTTTCGATATTCTCCTCTATATACCCCATGGGTATAAATAAGAATATTTTTTACAACATTGATGTCCCTTAGAAGTCACAAACCAGTGTTTTGTGGATGAATAAGACTTGTTTTTCAAAAAATTCTTCAATAATGATAGAATTTTTCCATGTACATTGATTCTTTTCTGATTGCTTCAAACTTTCTCAGTTGTGTTTGTCACGAAACTGTACATAATTCTTTTAAACCACAAGTATTTTCAAATTTGTTTATCATGAAATAAAGTAAAAACACATAAAAACATGAAATCAATAGCAGGAAGAATGAAAAAATATATATGTTTAAGACTTTAGATTAATACAAAAAAAATGTTTATATATATATGACAAATTGATGTCAAAAAATTTAAGGGTTTGAAATGATATGGAAAGCGCATGGAACGTTATGAAAAATGTTAGTACTTTTGAATTTGTTTTTGAAAACAGGCATTATTCTGTCAAAAATCCTTACTTTGAATTTCAGTATAGTAAAAAAGCATATTAATTATTTCCATTCTGTATGTAGAGTTAAAACCGATAATTAAAAAATTCTAGGTTGAAGGTTCCCTGTCCCCTTTAGAGAAAATACTGTTTCATGACGAAATTTCATTGATTATTTTTAAAAATACGTCTGTCTCTATAAAACAAATTCATAATGTTCTAAATGAAGGTAAAAGAAAGAAAATTTTGGGGTACTTCTAAATGAAGATAATGCACAGAAAAATATGGCCATCAGAAGACACTTTCGAGGAGAGAAGACGTGTTACTTTTCAAAGTAATGAGAATTATTCAATTCCAATTCTTGAATTACGAGTAATGTAAATAGGCTTCAATATTTAATTGGACTGTCTCAAAATAAATCTTCATTTTGGTACAATATTAAATTTACCTTGAAATCTTCAAAGCATCATATGAATAGCAGTGATCTAACTAGTATGGTGCGTTGACGTGTGAAAAATCATATTTACAATAATATAACTAAAATTAAATATTTCAACATTGCTATATAATTATAGGAAGACTGTAGACAAAAAATAAACAGATATCAAGCACTTAGGGCTCTATGCACCATAAGGCAAGATTCTGTAGTAGAGACAGAACTAAACCAAATATCGAGGTAACCAGCAATCGGTTACATCGATATTTGATTTAGTTCTGTCACTACTACAGCATCTTGCATTATGATGCGTAGAGCCCTAAGTGCTTGATTTCTGTTTATATTTGTCTACATTCTTCCTATAAATATCTAGCTCTATTGAAATATTTAATTTTAGTTATACTTGTCCATTTTCAATATGAAGATTTGTTGCAACTGCGCAATCTTTTATTGAAAAGTTAAAAGTTTTCAACGCTAGGGTAGGTTTTCAGTTAATTTTTTTGGCAGTCTATGCCCACTTTATAGGCTTTAGTTTGTTTTGAATTGTTTACATTATTATACTTACAATATTTGAGTTACATTGTTAAAAAAACTGTATAACCTTAAATTATGAAAATGCATCCAGCAATTACGTAACAGAGTTAGATAGATTTGACAGCCGATAGAATTCTTGTCGTATTCTAACTGGCTCTATGTTTTGCTTGCTGAATTGATTGGAGTTTTAAGATTTAATCAGAGCACTTCAGTAGTGTTCTTTGTTCTCTACTAAAGAAAATACAACAATTCTGTAGGGTAAATTGCAATGTATAGACATGACTGGCAGAAAAGGTATAGTTTATACAGGTAGGGATCATTATTTCAAGACTGGATGACACCTGCGTCCGTGGGGTAATGGCTATCTTAGAAAAGGGGAGGGGAGGGGGAGAAAATTACACTATTCTCCTCCCTTCTATTTTGAAAACGTTGGTGAAGATACCTCGGTACTACCCCTACTCACTGCTCACAATTAATTCTTTATGTGCCTTCCAATTTATTCAAAGAAGAAAGCGACTGGGCAAGAACAATTTAATCAGTCTTGTTGTGATTGAAATTTGAGACTCATAAATTCAAATGAAATGATGATTAATCAGTGTTATATAAGACAGAAAAATTCACTGTTTTACAATATAATAATACCATAATTTAAATCTCTTTAATCGTTTATAAACGCTAGTGATAGTGCCAGTCGATTGTCAAAATCAGTTAAGTGTTTTAATCCCCAAATAGTTTCCTTGAAATCGCTTATAAAAATGAAGTTCAATATGATAATATCTCTGTTTAAAGATAACATCTCACAAAACCGCTCGAACAACATTCTGACGAGCACCGTTTTCAAAATTCTCCTATTTGAAAGTAGGGGAATTGAGTGTTTTTCCAGCCCAAAATTGAAATGCTAATACCCCCCCCCCCCTTTTTTTCTTTTTTTTAAGCGATCCTACACAACTTCTTGGCGCTTAAAAAAAGCTTAAACAAATACCTTTTACAAAATTTTCCTAGATCAAAGTCAGAGATGGGGAGGAGAGTTGAGTTGTTTTCCCCCACCAAAATTAGAAATACTTATATCGCTTTTAATAAGGGCGTTGAAACAAACATTTTTGGCACTTATTTTTTAAACGCTCTCAATGCCATTTTAAAAATGTGTTTACCTCAAAGTCAGGGGGCCGACTTCTCTGAAAATTTTGTTTTCAGATTTTCTGTGATTCTGTTCTGCTCCAAGTACAAAATAGATTTCGAAAGTGCTATGATCAAAATTGCTCATTCCTTATTTTTTAACCCGTATTCAGGCAAACTGCTGAAAAGTTCATTATTGTGTGCGTGATAGTCAAACTACAAATTTGAAGGCAAGGCAATAATTTTAAAATGAAAGTTTCATAATTTAAATCGCGTGCAAACAAACAGGGATTCTACCACTGTCAGGAATGTAGACCGAAAACGGTACGCACAGAAGTCCATTTTCTCGCACTCAATCATACTCGCCGGGGGGGTCTCCCTGCCAAAGGGAAACCGCGAAGGGGTCAGCAGGGGTCAAAGATCTGGGGTGGCCTCAGTACAAACGATGAATAGCACTCTTCACACCACGCTGTGAACTATGAAGTTATTAGGAGGAAAAGAGAAAGGCGAAAGCAAAAATAATAAAAAAAGGCACGTCTTTAATTAGCCGACCACCAGCAAATTTTTCAAGATTTTCGGATACTTCGACATGAAAGGAAAGAATTTTGAGCCGAATTTACGTGCGGGCCCGAGTTTGTGGGTGATAAATTATCCCCAGCTTGTTTAAGATCAGGATTCCAGAAGGTACTTTCGTTAAAATTGGCAGGTGCTTTACGAAAAAAAAAAATAAGAATTATGGCATGTTTTGCATGAGTATGGGAATTAGAAAGTTCAAGTAATTAGCTGGAACTTGAGTGAAAAATGATTCATTGCGGAAACAATACATAAAGGTGAGTAGTTAAAGTGAAAATGTATGCAGGAACAAAATCATAAAATATAGCAATATATCAAGTACATAGCATCTATGACAAAAGTCGAAAAAGTAAGCTAACAGCGCCTGTATATATATATATATATATATATATATATATATATATATATATATATATATATATATATATATATATATATATATATATATATATATATACACACACAGAGATAGAGCAACTTATCTTTTCGTCTTTTGTCATAGTTGTTATGTAAATTTTTCGGTGTATGTGTATTGGCTGCCTTTAAATTATAATCATTAACTATTCGACTAACTTTAACTGTTCGATTTTATAGCGTGTTATTATTGTAATATGTCTCCAGCATGGAAGTCTTGTAAATTTTCAAAGTGTCTCCTTTAAAACATAACAAGTAAAACACATTTTTCGATAAAATTCACAAAGTTTGTGTTCCATCATACTTGGGTATGTCTTTGAATCTCTGAATTGTTAAAAACTAACAGAAAATCAAACAGGCATTTCGAACAATAAAGTATCAAATATACAACGCCCTCGTATGCATGTAACTATTAAAAAAAACAGTTTTCTTATGTCTAAAATGGAAAAATAATAAGCCATTACTGTCATTATTATTTTTTAAATATTTTGAATAGCTACCTTTAAGGAAGTTTAATTATTTTAATACCTTTTGTGTGAAAAATAGAAAACTGGAATGACATTATCTATTTTATACATAATATTTATAATTCACTGAGGTGTTTTTTGATACCATTGTTTTGCTTATGGCGCCCAAAATAATGTTTAGTCCTTTATTTCTATTCACCGAATTTTCCATTCACCCTTTTCCCCTAAGAGGATAGAGGAATCTATAACATAATGGAACAGCGATGTGAAAACCATCAATTAATACATGTTTACTTTTTTATTGTTGCTGTCTCTGTTATCATCTTCCACCTTTACGACAAAATACAACATTTAGGTGGAGTTATCATTTGTTCTGAATCATAAAAATACATTCATTATTTTTTTGTTGCCATCTATTGTGCTAAGCACTTCAATACGTGAATAACGTTCTATTATGGCCCCAAGAATAGGATTTATCGATCATTTAGTACGTAAGTACCACTAGTCGCACTAACTTCAGAAAAAGGGAATATCGGAATGAAAATCAATTTATTGGTAAAGCTTGCTTGTTAGTCATTATTACCTTTAAAGGCATCAGAGGTCACGTTTATTTTGAATTACTACATTTTAATAAAGAATGACATTTCGTTGGCATGAAACGTTATTTACTGTGAACTAAGTATCTGAAAATCGAACATAAATAACTTCGCAGGAAAGATAAATATTTTTGATTCGGGACAACCTGAACTGAAAGATGGGATTCGGAATGTTATGATTAATTTTGGATGTGTAGCAATTTATAGACTGCAGTTGCTTTATAAATGTGATTGATCTGCCGTATTCAAAATGCGTAATTTTAGCACAGAAATCCTATATCTGGCGTCCACCCGTGTTATTGAGCTCTTCGAAAACGGGGGAGAATGAATGCCGCTGATGTACACTATTAATAGTTGAGAGCACACTATTAATACCGTTATTGAATTAGGCGGTCCTAGCTCAACGACTGTTCTAAATGTGAGAGAGCTGTTCATCTATTGGATTTACTGTATAAGTCTTCAATGCAAGTAATTTAATATGCTACTGAGATCGTCTGTGGTGTTCTTTAAGAATAAAGTGCAAAACTGCATTTTTTGTTCGGCTTACATTAATTTAATAAATGCACAACATGTACGTTTTGCTTCCTTTTATTTTTAAAACAGCTAGTACAAAAATATTTTCAGTGGATTATGAGAGAACATTTTTACATATTTTTAAAAAATTTGTTATCATTCTCATCATTATTATTATTATTTTATTATTGCCCCTGGCTGGAACAACTCAAGATCAGTTCCACAGATGGAAACGATCAGAGGAATGCCACTCCAGTATACAATGGGACAGCAAAGGTTCAGTCCAACTTGGCCAGATACCTCCACAATTTTGACCGACCGTCAACAGTAGTTATATCTAGGATGGGGGGGGGGGGGGGGGCTCGTACATTCTCCCACTCTCTCTGATTTCCTAGAAGGACTTTCCTGTCTACATATTTCACGTGCCCATAACTGGCCTAGACACGTAGGTATTTAATGGCGTTTGTCGGGATTCGAACCGAACAACTCCGCTCCGAAGTCCAGCGTGCTACCACTAGGCTACCTTGGGCATTTTTTATCATAAGATGAGGGAACCCGATGTTTTTCGAAATTATAAAAAGCATTTTGTGATCAAATGGGGGGCTATATTTAGAGGACTCTTAGATATATTTTTTTTTCTCAGAATTTCCTATATTCTCATTCATATTTAATATATACTCGTAGTCTTAGCAACCGAACTTTGGCAGTTTTAAAATATCGCTGTAAACCGCTGTAGACATATGATCAAATAAAGGGTAATATATATATATAAATATATATATATATATATATATATATATATATATATATATATATATATATATATATTTCTTGGTAGAAGAAGTGCCTAAGTCAGTTATTTTAAATGATGGCTTTGTTTGCTTATGTTTCTTTAAAAAATATTATTTTCAATGTAAGAAGTACCTAAATCTGTCCGATACTTTAAAAGTATTTTGTAAATCAGTGTACACACTTGGGTACTTCTTATATTGAAAATAATATTTTTTTAGAAAGACATAAGGAAACAAAGTCATCTTGGGGAAAACTGAATTAGGTACTTCTTGTACCAAGCCATATATATATAAATATATATATATATATATATATATATATATATATATATATATATATATATATATATATATATATATATATATATATATATATATATATATATATATATTTATATATTTATATATTTATATATATATATATATATATATTTATATATTTATATATATATATTATATATATATATATATATATATATATTTATATATTATATATATATATATATATATATATATATATATATATATATATATTTATATATTCATATATATATATATATATATATATATATATATATATATATATATATATATATATATATATATATATATATATATATATATATATAAATATTATTTATTTATTTATATTTATGGTTTTCAAGGCAAAATATCTTCGTTAAAAATAAAAATTAGTCGAGAAAAACTTGTCACGATTATAAAAACGAAACAAAATATTATCGCGTGTGACATTTGTTCTTTTTGTATTAAATAAATAATGGAATTTTGGTAAAGTTTTGAAATGATGTTCTCTGAGATAAGATTCATTTTATACAAGGCAAGAACATTATTTTCCGCCCATGGAACTATAACCTCACTTAACTATAGTTTCACATACCTTAAGTTGAGAAGATGTTAAAAACTATCTTCCTCCCTTGGAGGCAAATAGAACGATGCTAACAGCGGCCATATCGCAAGAAGTTTAAAGTTGAAATTTTGCTTTTGTTCCTTCATAAGACAGGCTTTTTATCACGTGTTCGATCTTAAGTTGAGAGAAATTTGTTACAGTAAGAGCATAACTCCGTATTGCATTTTCCGTATATATTTTTCCCTATAGTTTTAGGTGCAAGTACTTCCATTTGTCTGGTATAGTATTGCATAACTGAAAAGTTCAAATATTAAGTCAGTGCGAGACATAGAAAGGAAAAGCAAAGATTCTGTAACTGTAGCAAAAAGGGAAACTCATTTTTTTCTTCCATTTTTCAGAGGAAAGCCGATCATTGGAAAATTGATCTGAAACGCAATTTTTATTTATATATTCAAAATTTTCAGAGGAATGAATGTATCATTGGCGAAACAAAGTCTATTGCCGGGGTCAGCATCCTTTTTCACAAGAAGGGCATATTTCAGAAATGCGGGAGTACGGCGGTCACCGCTGTATGAAGAGGAGGAGGGGGAAGGGCGTTAATATTTAAGCATAGAAACATTAATGCGACATAAAATTTTAATACAGAAATTCAAATTTTAATTTAAACAAAATAATTACAGGATAAAAATAGCTTTTTATGTACCATGTTTTTAAATTTTCTGTTGAATCATATAAAATTGACGATTCTATGTAGTATTAATAAATACTTTTTTTTAAATTTTTTTGATGTATTATCCCATCTACTTGAAAGAAAATGAAGCTAACTTGCGTTTAACTTTTCGTTCCAGTCCCGGCCGATAGATGGCTGTACCAGTCTACAAAACAAAATTAACTGAAAATGATTTCAAAACTGCTTAAAGATGGCTAAAAGTATTAAAATAATGCATTGTCAAAATTTAGAGTTATTCTAAAATTTTCAAATGTCTAGTTAGTCGGGAAGTTAGATAAAAACCGATTGCAAGATTTGTACTGGACAAACACACACACAAACAAGAAAGCGAGTTAATAAAAACATGGTAATAATTTGAAAACTGATAAATAAAACGATATTTGACATTGCAAATCTGCGGCCAACTCCTTGTAATGTTGCACATAAGTTGAATATCCAGTTCTCAGACACTGGCCCGCATGAGTGTCAGGGAGGCTTGATCGGTACTTAATTTGTGTACTTAATAGTGTTTAATTTTGGAAAACAAAGATTTCACATTCATATGTGGACGCTCAAAGAGAGTTCAATTTCAGAGTAGGAAAAAGAAGCTGACTCAAAGCGAGGGAAAGAGTGACACTATCGAGAGAACTTGCAGCTCAGTTTTTAATTTTTATGGTTTTACGAATTTTAAGTTTTTTTCTACAAAAATTATTCATTACAACTACGATCGTTTGTTTAAATATCTAAAATTTAGATAGTTGAACGGCGGGCGCTTTAAAATCGTTTCGCAGGCATCCTGGTGCCCGCGGGCACCGCGTTGCCGACTCCTGGTCTATGGTGATAAATATGTGAATTGCCGAAATTTTCAATTTATAAGTTAAATGTTTTTTGAAATGTAAGAATTTGCTATAAAAACGTATTGTATAGAAGGAAAATGTACTGTACCTCAAAATATAAAGCTTTACAATTTATATGGCCTCATGGAATTAACTACATGTATTGTATAATACGAAGAAAAAATCGTATTCATAGATAATTATACAAACTCGAAAATTTTTTAAATAGGTATTAAATTTGTACGTATATATCAATGTTATTAAAAAGCATAAAAATTTATTTTAACTGATTCAGGGATCCATTAGACAGGTATTAAAGATACCTGGATTCGCTAATTTGTAAAACAAATTGAGCTTTCTTCTTCAGATGCAAAGCATAGCATTTGTATGATAAGGCAAGAAGGTAGGTAGGTTCACAGTAATCCAACACAATCCATTTTGCCTTGGCATACAGGGCAGGGATTCTCAGGTCTGTTCTACTGAATATGATTTTGAAATTTGAGTATTGAAATAGTGTTCAGATATTTATGGTCAACTAAAACACCAATATTTGTCTCTTTTAATTCAATTGTTGAAAGGTTAAAATACAGGGTGCCCGAGCTAAAGGTATCCAAAAGTTATGACTTATTTTTACGGAATTACCAATTAGAATTAAAAGAATTTATTTAAATAGAAAGAACATCTCACCAACTTTTAATATCAGCCATAGATTTCGATCATAGTATCAGATTTCGAAATGTGCACCTTTCGTATCATGGCTACCATCTAAATGGTAATCCAGTGCTCTCCAAGTGTTTCGTATCGTATCAGGAGTTATTAGACTTTTTTGCTTGGGGATTCATTAAATCCGTTGTGTATAAACAATAAATTGAAACTGTGAATGAGTTGCAGAAGCGTATCATTCAAGCAATTCGTGTAATAACTCCTGATACGTTACGAAACACTTGGAGAGAACTGGATTACCATTTAGACGTTTGCTGTGATACAAAAGGTGCACACATTGAAATCTATGATACTATGATCGAAATCTATGATGGATATTAAAATTTGGTGAGACGTTCTTTCTATTTAAATATTTTTTTTAAATTCTAATGGGTAGTTCCGTAAAAATAAACCATAACTTTTGAATACTTTTAGCCCGGACACCTTGTAATTAAATCTAAAATAACAAACAACTAGATGAAATTGGTCTAATTAAAATTTACCAATCATGAGGGCATATATATTTCAGGATCACGTTAAAATAAATGAAAGTATCACAACATTCAAAGTTTATCACACAGTTTCAAGACATTTCCCTTACAAATATTACATCAGGGAGTTACATTTAAAAATAAAATAACAACAATAAAAGGAATGCTGTTAAGAAAAAAAACAGAGAAAAAGCATTCAAAATGCATTAATATTTTTCATGACGAAAATATTTCCCAGCTGAAGGCAATACGCAAACCGCATGAATTAGGCGAGTCACTTTACAGCTGCACATCGAAAAACTTAAATATGTCATACGCTCAAGTTAAATAGGTCACCATAGTTCCGTATTAACGAATCGGAAGAAATTTAATTGTTTCTTTGAAATGGAGATGGTAATCACATGCGATATTTGCCATGTCATCAATAGCTTTATTTACAAATATTTCTGAGTGGCACACAATTATGCAAGTAAATAACAAAATTCTGTTCAATCTCTTCAAAATGTTTTAATTAAGGGGACAAGGTACCTTCAACCTCGAATTTCTGTAATTACCAGTTTTTAACTCCATATAAAAATAGAGACTAATTTCTGTTCTGTTTTACTACATTGAAGACCCTTAAAATTCAAATTATGGATTTTTTTGACACAATAATGCCTATTAAAAAAAAAAAACTACAAATTCTAGCATGTTTCAAAATGTTCCATGTGCATTCCAATTTATTTAAAAACCTAATGGTGCATATACATTGGTGCAGAGTTCTCTGCCTGTGCCTTGGGGAATCGAGTGATTTATGCTCACTCTGTACTCTGTACTATGCGTGGATCGCCTCCTCTGGCGGTCCATCAAAGAAAGGGTGGTGGGAGGGGGGGGGGGGGTCAGCGGGTCAAATGGTGTCGAGCGGGGTCGGGGGAGACACCACATCAAAGAAACCTTGGGGGCGGGAATGGGGGTGGCTCTAAATGCCGTGTCTAATGTTACCGTGACTAATGTGATGACAGGAGTCGGGGGTCTGCAGGCAGAGAACTCTGCACCAATCTATATGCGCTATTAAAATTTTTAATATAACTTTACCGTACATGTATAAATATAATTGTGTAATGATTTTTTTGTTTGAATCTAGAGCCATACAAATAATTATTATTTGTTTAATCTGCCTTTTGTTTTTTTTATGTTTTTGCTTTATTTTATAGTCTATAAATTTGAAATATATTTACGGTTTCAAAGAATGATGTACAGGTTTGTGGGAAATACTTCAATTAACAATCAAAAGAAATTTGGAAGAAACCGGAGAAAAGTAATGCGCATGGAGCATTTTGGAAAATACTAGCATTTTTGAAGAATTTTCTGAAAAACGGGTCTTAGCCTTACTCAAAGTACTTATTTGGGAATTCTAAGTGTCTTCGAAGTGGTGGAAAAGAATATTAAGGGGACAAGGGGCCTTTAAATACGAATTTTTTCAATTTTCATTTTTTAACTCTATATACTAAATGAGAATAATTAATTTTCTATTTTACTACACTGAAAACATTTAGAATTCAAAATAACGAATTTTTGGCTGAATAAAGTCTGTTTTTTACAAAAAAATTCAAAATGCTAACGTTTTTCAAATTGCTCTATGCGCATTCTATATTTAATTAAAATTCTTAAATTTGTTTTATAAGTTTAACATATGTATATAAATATAAATGTGCATTTAAAATTTATTTTGAATGAATAATCAAGTCTAAAAGAATTTTTTTTTTACTCCATCTGTTATTTTTTTAATGTTTTTTCTTTATTTTATTCTCCATAAATTTGAAACATATTTGTAATTTCAAACAATTATGCACAGTTTTGTGACAAACACTTCAATTTACAATTCTGAGAAATTTAAAGGATATCAGAAGAAAATGTATACGCATGGAGCCTTTTGAAAAATTCTAGCATTTTTGAAGATTTTTTGATAAACAGGTCTTATTCCTCCACACAATATTTATTGTGAGTTCTAAGAATCTCAATGTAGTAGAAAAGAATACTAATTATACACATGGGATATATAGAGTAAAATATTGAAATTAAAGAACAACGGGATTGAAGATCCCTTGTTCCCTTAAGTAATCCAATTTTGTATATGAGAGTAAAATGTTGAATCTTTTTAAAAACGAAGTTAAAGGTCGCTTGTGCCATGTGCAAGTTTTATGTTACAAAAAGTTTCAGGAAAAAGTTTCAGTAAGAGTATTGTGAGGAAAATTTTAAAAACGGCGCCTTTTCAAATTTTTGGAGAATCTAAGTGATGAAAGTCTCACGATTAGAAATAGCATTCTGTCTCGGAGAGTGGCAATATGACAGAGTCTGCAGTTGTCTGGCATGGGGTGTGTTCATGAATAAGCAAGGCTTAAGTTTAAAATATAAAGTTTATTCAAAACCTCAATAAACGTTAAAACTATTAAAAGCGATCAACTTAGAACATTTATATAACCAAAATAATCTCACACAAAGCCTTCTAACACACGAATCTCACTAGCTCGTGAATCCGACTGTGTTTGCTGCTAAGGGCACCTTTGCTCTAACTCAAGCGGTATTTATACAAGAAAGTAAGATAACACTAGCATATATTGCATAAAATACACTGGAAAGGAAAAATGATAACCATGGGGAAAATAAATGAAAAACCCCATTTCTCATATGTATGACGTCAAAGTTGCCGTAACACCATTAGCTGTTAGGTAAGAAGTACTACGTCAGTCTAAGGGCCTGTTCACATAGGAGTCCGTTGCGTTGCGTTAAGGAAAAGATAACATTAAGACGAAAATAAACCAATCATAGGCCTCCAAACGATTAGCAATGAAATTTTTAACGCCTATGATTGGTTTATTTTCGTCTCAACGTCATCTTTCCCTTAGCGCTACGCAACGGACTCTTATGTGAACAGGCCCTAAAACGATAGTATGATGTCGGAAAGTAATACAAGTAAACTAAATCTCATAAACCTAAATTTAGATAACCCTTTTAGGTTTCATTGCCTAACATATACTTTTAGAATAACGATCACTCGGGGGAAAATATGTATTATTAGAAAGTTTTATATTTATATTCATAATCATAGTCTTCTATTTATATTCATAAGGTAAACTTATAATAAAAAAATCAATGTTTTTAATTGATATGGAATGCGTATGAAGAAGCATTATGAAAAAGTTAGCATTTTTGAATCATTTTTTGAAAAACAAGGATTATTCTGCTAAAATTCCTTATCCTGAATTCTAAAGGTTTTCAGTGTAGTAAAAAGAAAATAAATTATCCTCATTTTGTATATAGAGTTAAAAACTGAAATAAAAATTCGAGTTTGAAAGTATAATGTTCCCCCTAAATTATTAATATTTTTTACCATTCGTTAAACATTTCGTATTTTTACTATGTCTCATTTTTTTCGCCTATTTTAATAGCGTAACAGTAATCCCAAATTTTCTTGTAAGTATGCAGATTGTTTTAGAGCAAGTGACAATTAACTCTACTTACCTCTATTTCCTTATCCTTGATGAAAAAGGATAAATTAAAAACATTTCAATATTAATTTCTTGTTATTATTACTTACTTATTGCGTCTTTATCAATTGATAATATTATCTTAAAAACAGGAAAAATGAAAAAAAATCATTATAAGGACATACCAATATTTGTTTTGTATTTTAGAACACGACATAAGTTTTTCAGTAGTAAAAATTATAATTCTTACCCCTCAATTACCTCTTTCTTCTCCCTCAAAATTTTTTAGTAAATGCCAACCTCACAGGCAAACCCAGTTTTCCGGGACACATTTTAAAAAAATATTTATTGAGTTAAAATTTTGAATTTTTTTGTGATGGTTAACCATATAATTTGTAAGCAAAATCGCATCATAAAACTCTCATAATTTAAAAAAAATTTAAAATTTAAAATTTTTAAAAAGTGTTGTAATTTTAAATCGTTATAACTCGAAATATTATTTTTCGAATTTCAAATTTTTCCTTCAATCAAACAGGAATATATACGTTTTAATTTGGATTCAGCATTTTTTTAAATATTAATTTAAAAAAATTTTAAATACTTAGAGAAAAATTTTAAAAAATGATGTAATTTATTTAAAAAAATAAATTTTCAAAAGTAAATATTTTTTTCAAATTTTCTGAATTAAAATTAAAGTAAAATAATTGAAAAGACATGTTCCAAGTTTTAACCATTTATCTTTAAAGGTTCTTGAATTACAACAATTTAAAGATTAGAAATGGTGAAAAAACAAATCATGAAGAAAAACGCCCTTGAAGGGTTAAACAAAGATTGGTTGCTATTAGAATGTTGCAAAACAAAAAATTAATATATCTTGTTCTAATTAAGAGAGAAACATGATTTAAAAATCATTTTATGCGGAAAAGAACAAAACCTTCTTTAATGCAATAAAATATTTTTCAAAAATTTGAAGAATTTTGTGTTCTGGACCCCTTAAAAACAATTATTTGTAAATTAAAATAAAACTAATTATTCGTGCATTAAATAATTCTTCTCATTTCTACTCCTAGAGATTTTTCTTTAGTCACTTAAAAAGACTGTGAAGTTGTATACAAGCTTCTGAAAATTCTTCTGTTTTGGATTAAATTAGTTTAGCTCTTCATTTGGCCAGGGAGCATATTGATGCAAATATAACTAAGTGAAAACGATAAAACTGACGAAACATAATTAACTATGGTTATCACCAGTAAGTATCACTAGTCTTTAAATTCTAAAGATTTTTTTTCCTTCCTTTCCGATATCTTCGAAATTTTCAGCTGCACTTTATAATTCCCAAATAAGCAGATAGTGGGAAGAATTCGTGTACCTTTAACCAGTTATGTGAGGAATAGAAATTAATCGAGGCAACTTCCATTAAATTCAGAATTATTTAGCATGGAGTTCTATTATTCCAGGTTCAAAAATTGGTTAATTGAACAATTCATTAATTCGTGGGATTCGTTAAATTAAAATATCACTCTATCAATGAAATTCCTTTTGAAGTTAGGTTACAAAGTCAGCGAAAATTTGATGTTAAATTTGCTGACTACTTGCATATGTTTGAAAGAAATTGCATAGAGTTAATGCTTTGATCTATCAGTGGGAATTACATAAAATTTCACAAGTAGTGATTACCTCCTCTATTTCTTTGTTATCTTGCTATTTTCTGAAACGCATACTTAAACTCTTTAACAAGTGTACAGTATTAAAATTTAGATGAGGAAATCACTATAGGACAGTTAAAGAATATTAATTTTTAATTCTAAATGTTTTATGTCCAATACCGGGCAATTTGAGTAATATTGTTTAAGTGATTTCAGTGAAAATTATTAAAATACTAGATAGTAGCCGTCAAACTTGACGGTAAAATACAAATCGTTATAAAAGTACTAAAAAGTAATATAAAATACAATAAAAAAAAAGAAATTAAAAACATTATCATCGTAATAGAATGCTTTCCGAAAAATCACATGAAAGCCACGTGTGTTGGCAATTTAGAAATATTCAATTAAACGACGATGAATGAGTCACGGAGAATGAATGACTCACTCGTGTTTACATTTTCAAGTTCTGAGTATATAAAATAAATACTTGTTATTAATTTAATTGAAATACTATGATAACGCGAAAGGTGGCGGAAAAGTTATAGTCGTACTGTTAAAAGTATATTAAAAATACAATAATAGAATGCTTTACCAAAATCACATGAAAGCCACATGTGAGCACATAAAAGCCACGTGTGTTGGCAATTTAGAAATATCAATTAAACACTTTTAAAACCATTTAACTGTGGAAAAATTCACTGATGCAATTTTTCTTAAATTAACGACGATGAATGAATCACGGTGAATGAAAGACTCACTCGTATTTACATTTTCAAGTTATAATGTACTCGTATTACATTTTCAAGTTATTTCAAGTATATAAAATGTATACTTGTTTGGCTTTTATGAGCCACATGTGAGCACATAAAAGCCACGTGTGTTGGCAATTTAGAAATATTCAATTAAACACTTTAAAACCATTATACTGTGAAAACTTTCTCTGATTCAATTTTTCTTAAATTAACGACGATGAATGAATCACGGTTGAATGAAAGACTCACTCGTATGTACATTTTCAAGTTCTGAGTATATAAAATGTATACTTGTTATTAATTTAATGAAAACACTATGATAACGCGAAAGGTGGCAGAATAGTTATAGGAGTACTATTAGAAGTAATATTAAAATACAATAATAAATATTAAAAATACAATAATAGAATGCTTTACCAAAATCACATGAGAAGCCACATGTGAGCACTTGAAAGCCACGTGTGTTGCGAAATTTAGAAATATGCAATTAAACACTTTTAAAACTGTTTTACTGTGAAAAAATTCTCTGATTTAATTCTGACTAGAATCAGTTCGACGCCATTTACCACCTTAGAGACATCCGGTGGTATCAAGGGAAACCATTCGGAGACGACAGGCCTATACGGAGCCGACGTCCATTAAGTCGCCTACCACTGAGCCACATCATAGGCCAGTGTCGATTGGATTTTTGCCGACCTCGGGCAAGCTGGAGTGTGACCGACCGAAGGCGGGTGATCTTCAGCGATTCATTCTCAATTCTGATTCATTCTCAATGCTGATGACCAGGGCATACGCACGTGGAGACGGCCAGGCCACCGGTCCGATCCGGCATTTGTTGTCAAGAGGCATACAGCGATTACACAAGGTGTGACAGTGTGGGGAGCGATTTGTTGGGAAACACGATCACCTCTAGTCGTCCTTCAACGCACTTTGACGGCACGCAGTCACGTGGACGAGATTTTAACGCCAGTTGTACTGCCTATGCTATCAAGTCACCCAGGTGCCATTTATAAGTAAGACATCGCTCGTCCACTTACTGCATGACTCTCCCAACAATGTCTTCAAGGATATGACGTCACTCCCATGGCCTACCAGGTCACCAGACCTCTCGCCAATAGAGCATGTCTGGGACGTGCATGGAAGGCAAATGCAGCTGTCCCGGAATACTGGTGAATTATATGCCCATTTGCAAAGATTATGCCATGATCTCCGCAGGATGGCCATAGATGACCTCATTGATTCGATGCCACGCCGTGTTTCCGAATGTATAGCTTCCAGAGTTGGATTTATTACTTACTGATTTGTAATCTTTTTCATGCCATATCTTCTTAATAAAACGGTCTGTTCTTCTGAATTTGTAATAATTTGCTTATCTCCTCATACACTACATACATGTTAAATTTCGTGATAGTAGCTCGTTTGCTTCTGGGTACATATATTTTTTGTGACAGTGTATTATTAGGGTGGAACGCTCGTATAGAGGAAAAAAAAATTCAAATGTTCATTTCTAATGGTGATAAAAGTTTGACCTTCATATAGAGGAACAAAAATGTATTACAATTTTTATTAATATTTTCCTTTTACCGGCGCATTGCTTTGAAAATTTGCATTTTTGTTGGCATACAGTTGAAACTTGAACAAGGATATTGTTCTAAATTCTATATAAACTATTTGTTATTAAGAATAAAACGACACACAAGGAACAAAAGATTACTAATTTAATAAAAAAGCTCACTTAAAACATAAAACATATATAAAACTAGTCAAAGGATACTTTAAAATCACGTTTGGTGTCGAATTTGGGCATAAATTTTCTTAACTCAATTTTGGAATTCATGAGACCTTCTCTAGACCTTTTTATCACATACCTGCATAGAAACCTCCGTTAGTGTCTTTACTGAACGTTCTACGGCATGGGTATTACATGGAAATCTTAGAAAATGTATCTTTCCACTTCCTTTTGTTTCCACCATCGAGAGCAAATCTTCATATTTGACGTCTCTAAGAATGTGAGGTTGGAAATACTTTTGTTGCCAATCTATAAGGTCTGTGTAAAATTTGTCATTAAGATTTATTTAAGGGACCTCAAAAACACGAAGAAACATTCCATGATGAATCGCGTGTCTTGCTTTTAAGGTTCTTCTAGCAGCAAGTTCACGAACGTGTTTTTCAGGATCTGAGAGCATCGATAATAGAACATTCTCAGGATGTGCGAAGAAGCTGTTCCAATGAATAACATGGTCGACTACTTCTTTTAGGTTGAGGTGGAAGGTATCAAAATCTCAAACCAATTTCCAAAAATGTCTAGACCCATCTTTGCATGACCGACGCATTAATTTGGAACAAAACAGGCGCGTAAACTCTAACAACAAACGTGGCAAGATGTTTAAGATTTTCAGACGGTTTTTCCTCATCGAAATATGTAGCCTTAATATCCTGTTGGCTTTCGTTAATCATCGAGCATGCGACATTTTTCCTGGAGCTCTGTTTGCTAGATCGGAAGAACACTCGCCACTAATTAGAGCTGATGCAATATCATACAAATAACGTTGATCGAACTTAGATCTCTGATGGCTATAGTTTCTCTCATTGAAATGTTTTTAGAAGAAAGTAAGTCACATATAGCAAGTTCTATGTTTTTAGCTGTCCCAGTACTTGGAACAGCGTAGCCGCCATAAACAGAGTATGGTTCCTTGATAACTGAAATGTGTTCTTCTACCATCACTTGGCGGTATATTTTGACACCCTTTTTCATCATCGTTAAAACTTTATCCTTTCTGCATCAAGAATAAAGCTGAAACACTGAAAACTCGATGTTTAGTTAATATTTTTGTGCGTTCTTTTGCTCCCTCAGGGCCCAATTTTGATCTGTCTATATTTAGACATCTGATTTAATGTCATGAAGAACTGCAGACGTGATTGCTGTACCAGCTCTATCAGATAGGCCACATCGATTACATGTTTTGACGAAGATGCAAACTGGATTTGATTTTTTCTGGGCACTGGAGCTTTGAAGAACACGGTTCTTAATTATCGCCTATATCAATTATATCTGACTCGTCCGATATAACAGAGCTTCGTGGAGAAAGTTCTGTATTCTTGCGTTTTTCTGGTAATTGCACAGAAGCATAATATAGTTCTAACTTTCTATTTCTACCATTTCGTTTTTGTATTTTTTACGTTGTGAAAAGTCTATACCACCAATAATCTTTTTCTTTCAGTCCTCTGATCAGTCAGAAAAGTTTGTTCTTTCGCTACTTTTGTTCCTTTTGGACACTTGCATGTAGAAAATCTTTTCACTTACAAGAACAGATATCAAATAGTTTGTTACTACGGGTATGAAATCTTCTGTTTCATCGTCAGTCAATCGTTTCCAAGATTTTATCAATTTTTTACATTCCGAATGGTAAGCATTTATCAACTTTATAATGCGGGTGTGGGGTACGATTGGAATTGAAAGCTTTTTGCCATATAGTTTCGATTCTCACCTCAACAATTTCCGCAATATGATAAAACAGCTGGCTCCCTTCAAGTATCCGATTTAAGCTTTAGCTGAAATCTTACAAAATTTTAAAATTTCATGACTCATTATTTGTAGGTAACATATTACCTTTCACTCTTCAATGTTGCCAAAAATACAAGAACTAGAAGCTTTCCATATTCAACTGTGTAACAATTAGCAAACGAAACTAGTTACGACCCGAACTGTGAACAATATCGTTGAAAATCACTGATTCTGACCAAAGAAGTGTGCATGGAGCGTGTGTGCACATGCGCACGGGCAGAGGAGTAATGACCGCCCAAGGACATTGACCCGAACACACATAATATGATTGCAAAAAATAACCGCTCTCTGGCTACTTAAATGATTTTTGCTTTCTCGCTCTTTCGCGGTTACAAATGATATTGCAAAGAGAAAGTGGATCAGATTTGGAGAAATTCAATCAAATGCGCCGGTAGATAGGCTCAAATAAATTAAAAATATTTTAGGATGCGCTTTTTTGAACGGTTGGGTCAAATTATTTTCGCCATTAGGAAAGAATTTGGCAAAATTGCATTTTTCGCTCCACCCTAGTATTTATCTAAAATCGAAAGGCAGTGAGAGATTCAAGCTGTGCGACTACTGAATATTTTAGTCAGGTGTCGAGTTAGTACACATATTTCTGTATAACATTAATTCTAAAACTGTCTGGTCGGCTAAATGCATGATTCGAGTTTAAAGTCAAAGTTTGAGTTTAACGTTAAAGTTCAACGTCCTTAGCAGGCCAGAACAGTATGCAAATGGTGATAAATCCAGGTTTCTTGAAAACTAGTGTACATATTTTAAGGAAAAATTGTTCTACGGGAGCTTTATGAATAATACTATTTTTCATTAATTCATTTATTGAATTCATTCCGAGAGCAAATGTTTTGTTCCATATTCCTGGCTTTGTTAGAATTGAATAAGAATCTCTTCAGAAAATTCATAGCAAAATAAATGTATTATTTTATAACATTCTTCAGACGTATACACAAATTCAAACTTAAAAGACGCAACAACTGTATTCTATACAGCTGAAAATTCTATAAACACAAGTCAGAATACCAGAATTTTCAATACAATACACGTCAATTAACGCAGTTACAACACACTAATTCTCACTAGGAAATTGAACTGAGTTCCAATGCCAACGTGAGGTATATTTATAGATTTCCAAAGCGCCCTCTATAGGTCAGTCACAGCTAGATATTTCTAGAAGCTTCCAGAAGTGTTTAGTCGGCAAGCAATATTTGAAATTCAGGCTAGTATTAAAACAGTATACTGGCCTGAAACTAAACTCTTTATGGAAAAATATTGTTTATAAATAAATAGCGCATGAAATTTACAGCGTTAAAAGAGTTTATTTAAATCAAAAGTGTTTCTCGAAGTAAGGGCCAAAATATAAATGAAAAATTTTTTCAGACGCTAATAAAATTGAAAAAAACTTCCAAAGTAATCCACATTCATTCATCGTTATAGAAAAACCTTAGTCGAAATAGAAGACTGAAATAAAAGAAGAAAACTTCAAAATGACCCTTGTCCGGAGTACCACGTTGGTAATTTTAAATGAGTGTTAGACACATCTCAGAAAACCACTACACAAGAAACCACTTTAGCGACGGTAGGTTACTTTAAATCGATAATCAATAATATTTTATTCAAGTTTCAGTTTTCAGAAATGCCATCCTTAATTTGCATAATGCTATCCTTAAATATGTTTGTTTCCTTAAGCAGAAAGGGAGGATTTCTCTAAGAATTCCGAAAATTTAACGCCAAGGAATTTCGTTTTTTAATTAAATTATGTTTAATTTTAAGTTTTAGTTTCAATGGACTTAGAATAAAGGCTCTGATTCAGAAATTTTTCAGATATTATCTTTAAACTTTCAAATCGATTAGAATCTTTTCGATTAGAATCTTAAAGTTTCAGATATTTTTCAGATATCTTTAATTTATCAGAAGTCTTAATTAAAAGCATTAAAATAATTAATATATAAAGTAATTAATATATATTTATGATTACTTTATCGCTTTCTTTCGTACCAACCGACCTTGGATTTTTTTCTTTATAAACGCTTTTTTATACTATTTATAACAATAATGTCTTTATGTTTAATGCATGTATATGATACTGTAGTATTTAAAAACTCATGTACCGATATATGTAAATATATAGTATCCATAAGCTTTGAATTTAAAATCTGCTGTGCCTTTGTTTTTAATGAATACATCCAACTGTTTCTCCTAAAGTATTGGAAAACATTTTTGTTGCACATCAAAAATATTTAAACAAATCAAAGTTTAAGTAAGATTTAAATATAGCTGTATAAGAGTTTAAAAAAATGCATACATTAATAGCTACGAATATATATGAGGTATCAGGTGTAGGTTTTTCGTATACAGTAGGTTAGTATTACATAAACATTCAGAACTCCACAATATAGTATTATGTTATGTCTGATTTTACTTATAATTTTAAATAGGACTTTCGTCTTTACGTAGCTGATGATGGATAGTGATTAATAGACTTGCTAATAGGTTTGAAAAATAAATTGTTCACAGATGAAATGTCAGACGAAATTATTGTAACACAGAAAATTAATTTTATTAAGGTTATGTTATCCCTGTTTTGTTTTCTGTTAACCTTTTAATTATTTCTACAACCGTATATAGCGGGCCTTTTTTCTTTAGGTATGACCATAGAATGACCCCGAACAAATATTTTGGGTTGTCATATAACGCAAACACACATGTAATAAGTCTATATTGTCGATATATTAATAGTAAGTGTTGTAGTTGTTAAGTAAAATTCTTAAAATTTGAAATAGAAAAGGGGACCAGAACCGTAAAGATAGAAGAGTAACACGAGTAACAAACATTTTTATGATAACACTACCCATATGGTGCAGGTAGGATGATCAGAATGAACCCCAAAACTACAAGGATAAAACGTGAAGCACCCCAAAGGTTCTGAAGTTACCTTTTTGAACATTTGACTGCAAAGGTTTCTACAAAACCTAATTCATATACCGTGTTTGTACAGTAAAATATTTAAGGGTCATACATTTTGTGACTATGAAATGATTCATCGAAGTTTATGAAATTTTTAATAAAACATTGGTAACTATACTTATTTCTCTTTTCTAAGAGTATATTTATTTGCGATACTTTTTTTAAACATCTTTATCAGTAATTTTTTTAATTCATTTATATTGGATCATTTTATTTCCATTTAATTCCGTTTTCCTCGTTCAATCCCCCTCTCTTGTCATTCTTACTCTGTCTAACTTATTTGACCATTAATTTCTAAGTGTGTAATATCGGGTGGGCTTGCACACAAGAATTTCTGTATCTCTGATCCGCTGACTGACGAATCCTTTCCATATGTTTAATTCTTCCGCTGACTGCCATGAAGTTCTGATGAGAAACCTGATGATCTCCTAATTTATATCTAAGAGGTAAATGATATTCGCATATGGGTATTGCCCATAGAAACGATCACATTTCTTCTCTGGATGAAAGACTATATTTATTAGTTTGAAAATCGTAGTAAATCTTAGTTTTTTTACATGTTTTATTAACTCACTTTCTTGTTTGTTTGTGTGTTTGTCCAGTTCAAATCTTGCAATCGATTTTAACTGACTTCCCGACTAGCTAGACATTTGAAACTTTTAGAATAGGTCAGAACACGATGACAATGCATTCTTTGATAATTTTAGCCATCTTAAGCAGGTTTGAATTCATTTTCAGTTAATTTTGTTTTGTAGACTGGTGCAGCCATCTATCGTAGGACGGGAACGAAAAGTTAAACGCAGCTTAACTTCCAATTAACTTCATTTTCTTTCAAGTTGATGGGATAATTCGTCAAAAAATTTTTAAAAAAGTATTTATTAATACATAGAATTGTCAAGTTTATATGATTCAACAGAAAATTTAAAACATGGTATATAAAAAGTTATTTTTATCTTGTAATTATTATTATTGAATTAGAGAAGCCTTGTGTTCTTCTGCCTTTACAGTAGAGTTTCTTTTAAAGTTTCTGCAGTAACAATTCACAGGTATTTATTTTTTTACGTGCATGACATAAAACTCCTACGTTATGACTATTATCACAAACCGTATCTCTAATATTAACTACATATGGGAGGGAGGATTTATTTGATTATCACAAAATACCTGAACTTAGGTGGAATTAATTTTTCGTAAAAGGAGAAAAAAAAATTCTTGTTACTTGCGCACCTTGCCGGAAGTACACTGGTGTAAGAAATTAGAGAATTTGCAGACCTTGGTCGATTATCTCTAGAACTACTGTACCGATTTTAATGAAATTTGATATGAACATACATTGATACAAAACAAAAACAAATAACCATTCAATAATTGTAATACACACGCATGATCATGCGTAACACTCGCTGGAGTCGGAAGGTATGAACAGGCGTTGCAGATAAAACAAAAAAATAGATTAATAGATGGAGTTATTTTGCAGCAAATCGGTTAATTTCAAATTGTAACAGTAAAAATGAGTAACCCACCAACGTTTAGAATGATGGAATGAGGTGGCGAATTGTGGGGGAGGCTAGAAGCAGGCCAATCTCAAGTCCAAATTTGTAGAGAGTTCAATTTAACGCCCAGCGTCGTATGTAACTTATAGAAACAGTTCCAGGATACCGGATCCATCGAGAGAAAGCCTGGGCAAGGTCGTCCAAGAGCCACGATGGCCAAAAGAGTTAGCCATTTGTCGATTATAGTGAGTGCTACAGCTTCTCAGCTCTCTCGTGACCTGTATGCAGCCACAGGAATCCGTGTATCACAGGTGACTGTTTCCAAAAGACTTCCCGAGAGAGGGTTGTTTGCAAGAGGACCTGCTGTTTGCCTCCCGCTCACTTCTACGAACAGAAGAATCTGTTTATCATGGTGCAAACAGCATAGAGATTGGAGTATGGATCAATAGGCGACCGTTCTCTTCACTGATGAGTCCCGGTTCAGCCTAAACACCGATTCTCGCCATACGTTCATATGGAGAGAACCAGGGACCCTCTACCTACTCTCCAATGTCCACGAAATCGACCATTATGGCGGAGGAGGTTTAATGGTCTGGGCAGGCATCATGTTGGGTGGCTGCACACCTCTCCAAGTCCATATAGGCTCGAGGACTGAGAGGGTGCGGTTCCAGTTTACAATGGCCCCACAAGGGTTGGAGTCCAATTTAGCCAAGTGCCACCTCAATTGTGATCGAGCATCCCCAGGAGTAAAACTGGGGGGGGGGAGGATCGTACCTTCTCCCCTCCACTCTGACCTCATAAGAAGGACTTTCCAGTCTACGAGTTTAACGTGCCCATATCCGTCCATAGGACCATAGGAAGATGTGATGAACGGCGTTCCTAGGCCACGCCTTTAACGCAGATATTTCTGTAAGTAATATTGGAGAGCGAGTGCTCGTCTATGTGAAAAACGGAGTGAGCTGATTGGTCGGCTCCAGGATCCTTCAGTTTGCTTCACCAAAGTGAAGCAGCTTCCGTTCGGTCAGTACTTAGGCAGGTGAAGACTTTAGCAGTCTGTAAGCTAGATTTCTATTGGCAAGTAACCCATATCGGGACTAATACACGAAAGTATTATAATGGTGCTTGCCGGGATTCGATCCGGGAGTACCTTCAGTAACGAAAAACTACGTTCTACCACTAGGCATCACATGACGCCCTCTACACTTTTTAATACACTTAAGGCCTGATCAGAAATGCATTATGGTCTAATAAAGGAATTTTTTGCGTTTATTGGTATTTAATTGGCGTTCGTCGGGATTCGAACTGAGCACACCCAGCTTCAAAGCCCATCGCGCTGACACTAGTCTCACTCAGGCCAAAAAATTTTTCATTTCCTCAAAGCGAAATTTCTAAACAAAGGAAACATATTGCAGATTTATTTCCACCACCATTTGGTAAAAATAAAAACAAGTAATTGTTTTAGTATAAATATTTAAAAATTAAATTTGCATAAATCTAGAAAGATTCACACGCTAAAAGTTTCGCCTTAAAAGTAAAAAATATGGAACGAAAATTATTCCTTATTGGGCTCTTAAAAGCAACAATCATTAAGGTTGACATACTCTGCTTCTTCCTCCTCTCATCGATCATTCCCTTCCAGTTCCCACAAAATAAAGTTCTACAATCTTCATAATGTTTACAGCCGTAAGAAAGAAATGTCCAAACTGTAGACAACTATTGTACGGAATCAATGCTAAACTAGTCACGAATGCTCTTGAGACTGTCTAGACTTTACCAAATGCTCGAGAAAAGACATGTATTGAAAAGGGAAATGAAGAATTGGCACTAGGAAGGAGTCGTGTGGGAAAAAGGTAGAGCCATTTTATTAGGAGTTAGAAATAAGCCTGTTGACTGTTTCATGTATCTTTCTTTCTTTCATATTTACTGTGCGTCATTCTATAATACATCCACATATAAGACTGACCATAGATATATATATATATATGTATATATATATATATATATATATATATATATGTATATATATATATATAGATATATATATATATATATATATATAGATATATATATATATATATTCACACGGTTTTGAAATAACATGGAAAGAAAACGAAGAAAGAGAACCAATTTTTTTAACACTGTTTTCCTTTTGTTTTACTTTAATACGGTTTCAATATCTAAAAAGTATAAAAAATATTGAGTGCAATGTTATCAGAGAGTATTTTAAAAAGTGGTAGATGTTTTCACGTTAGTTTATAATAATGGTTATGAAGGAGTGGTTCCAATATCAGTAAGTACAATTCTAGAAGGCCGCCAACTAGCCAATTAACTTAGAATCATTTTCCTTGCAAATTGATTTTAATGTCGAATGAGATCCAACATAATTTAAAAATGATATATGTCACGTTATGAAGAATCATATAAAGGACTAGAAAAATTCAAATCACAACGCCTGATAACAGAATTCGCATTCAAACCAGTGAAACAACAGAAACTCAAGATGTTAATTTTATTCAAGTTACACTTTTAGGTATATCGCTATAAAATATTTACAGCGACGAGAGTGATTTTTTGCCACCGAAAAACAATATAAAACAGGCACGTTTATTGTCTAGTAGTGACACTGATTGACTGAATGATTATGCTGTATGTATATTGTATGTATTAATAAAAAGAAATTTAATTTATTTTCCAATCCTTTGCGAGCACCGCCACTTTTTCAGTTTTATAAATTATCCGTATAAACATAATTGAAATAAGATTTGTGGATTTGCTCTTACATATTGTTTCAAATTAAATCGCTCAAATCCGAATTTTCATATGAAAATTAACATTTTCTATTAAGTTTATTTGAATGGAACCTATGCCCAATTTTTATCTGTTTAATATATCTTGTTTTACACTGTTTTTTTTTGTTCAAATAATTTCTGCAACGTTTCACCCGTGCAAAAAAAGAATCGGAGTTATATATATATTATATATATATATATATATATATATATATAATATAACAGATGTAACTCTCCAACAATCAAAGCTATAGTTTTAGCCATTTCTCAGGGTTTTGTTCTAAAATGTACTAGAAAAAAAATAATTGCATAGTTAATATGTTCAGTAAAATTAATAACTATATTGACGTTTACAAAGTTTTAAACAGGAGAAATTATGGTTTGAGTAAAAAAAATTGCAGCATATATTTGCGTTTGTTTTAAAAGCATCATAACTTTAATTATTATTATTTATTATTAATTATTATTATAGCTTGTTTTGCCTCTATCTTCAGACCAAATGTACACTGCTCATTATGACGTACTTACATCGATATCCGCCTGGTACACGAGGACTATATACCTCATCTCTCCTCCAGTTACAGAATATTTTGATTGCTGAACTTGTTAAGGACTTCAGTATACGGAAATCTCTCTTCACTATTCCATATTTTTACATGTTTCACCTTTCTAAGAGCTGAAACTTTAATCTCTGTCTTCTTCGTTAAACACTTTATCTTTATTAATGACTACATTTCACTTGGTCACATTACAATTTTACGTTTTGTGAATCATTAACAAAAATAAATTTAGAGCTAGTATATTTTTAGAGCAGCGATCTATTCGTAAACCACAGTAAATGGTGTTTTATTTCGTGCAGCAAAAGTCGCACAGATATAAATAAAATTTTTGAAAAATAAGGGTTGGGCTTAAATTAGTTTATTTATGGCAAAGAGAAAATGTGTAGGCTTATTCAGATATTTATGTCACCCTGAGCGAAATGTTAAAAGATATGTAAATCTGTAAATTAGTTACATGCTATATTTAGTGCCTCTTTTAGAGTTAATTCACATGAATAAACGAATGTAATAGCTTTAAGGTTTTTTCATATATGAAACGAAATTTGAAATCATATTTACTTTAAGAAAACCCTTTTAAGTAAAATCTGTGTATGAAACCACAGACTATTAGGACCTTAAAATGTAAAGTAAATATAAACGCGAGCCAGAAATACTTATATATATATATATATATATATATATATATATATATATATATATATATATATAATATATATATATATATATATATTATATAATATATATATATATATATATTATATATATATAAATATATATATATATATATATATATATATATGTAGGGCGGGTATCCCAAATATTGTCCTTGTGCCTAATATCGCATACTCGTGTTTCCAAAGTACGATTTGCGCTATGTATGAGAAAATCCAGTAAATTCTTAGTTCTGGATTTGTACTAACAGCGGCACTAGCGACAAGGCTCTTATCACTGACACAGAAATTATATGGCGTCTGAAGTTGTTTGGCTGTGTCTTCGTAAATTTTAGCTCAAACGAATCTAGTGAATGACCAGGTAGGTTTCATCCAAATTCTAATTTACTTATACCATTTCAAAGTGCATTAAACAGAGAATCCAGATGTGCTAATATGTTTGAAAAAAACTGCGTTTTAAACTTCGTTCTTAGCATGTTTGTGTTGACTGTGTTGTGTTCCTAATATCGCCTACCAGGCGATATTTGAACAGCTACTTTAATTAAAAACTAAGTATTGCATTCTTGTTTCCTCTTTAATTTAGTTATTTTATTACACTCTCCGTTCATTTTTGTTGGGGGGCTCTTTGTCTAAGATGCCAAAGGAAATTAAAAATAGACAGACATGGAGTACGTTTGGTCTGCAGCCCGCATGTCAGGCAGTTTTGAAAAAAGAAATGAGAACGTTTAAAGGCTTCCAAACCAGTTTGGCATTCCAAGATCTAAGATTCGTGAGTACATTAGAAAGATATGAATGAGAAAATCGATGAAATTGTGGAGGTTAGAATAGTGGTGAGAAAGAAAATTGGGGGAAACCCGTACTTACGGATAATTTAGAAAAGGAGCAAATTAACTACTTTAAGGAAATGGAATTCAATTTTCTTGGTTTGACTCGAAACGAGGTTAAGCAGATGCCTACCAACTTGCCTTGAGAAACAATTTTCCCCACCCCTTCTCTGAAAATAAACTCAGCTGATCGAAAGTGACTGAATTCATTTCTGAAAAGGAACGCTTCCCAATTGACAATCAGAACTCCACAGTCATTGTCAAGAGCCAGAATCCTAGGGTTTACTGAAAAAAACGTGAAATCCTTCTTCGCTATTCTTAAAGCAGAACTTGAGAAAATTAAGTTCCACCTTAACAGAACTTTTAATGTTGACGAAACGGGCATTAAAAGTGTCCAAAGTAAAAATGTACAGGGGATTTGCTCGAAAGGAAAATCAGCTGTATACAAAATGTCATCGGCAGAGAGAGGGAAGCTGTGGTCAGGAGTGGCTTATGTGTACCTACTGCTTTCAGTGGAATCACAAATATTGTGATGCAGCGAATGGAGAGAGCAGGAAATATATATGTTCCTTCTGCTTGAATATTAAGTGACCAAAATAGGTTTAAATTATTGGTATTACTTCTGTTTAACTTTTTCCACAGTAGATTTTCTGTTCTTTGTTTTTTTTTTTCATTTGAGTTTTTCTTCTCTTTATTTCTCACCCCCCTCCCCCTCATGCAACTCCAGCATTCAATCTCTCTCAGAAGGACTTTGCTAGCAACGCCTTTTAACAGGTGCTCCAAATTTCACCTGGTAGGTGGTAATAAGAACAGAGGTAGGCGATATTAGGAACCGCTCTCGGGTTCACTGGAAATTTTTATTTTTCCAGTTTAGCTACACAACTTAACTGGCACTGGTTTTGGAGCTAGTTGATCTCAGGATACCAAAGGAAATAGTTCTTAGAGATGTTCTTTGAGTTTCTAGCCTAATCAGAAACTAAAAAATGGATGAAAAGAAGTAAAAAATTTAGAGTAGGTGATATTTGGGACACCTACCCTTTATATATATATTATATTATATATATATATATATATATATATAGAGAGAGAGAGAGAGAGGATAGCAAATAGTTATTTACAGTAATGCTTTCTATTGAACAAATTAAAGTTGTAGTTGTAATGGTCATGTATTGTATTTAGAATTGCATACAAAAATCAAAGCCCCCCTCAAGGCTTTTGTGATCTGTGTAACGCAAAAGGGTAAACTACTGTAGATACAGAGCTATACTTACATTAACGTATAATTTTTTTTCTATGATGGTTTATATTGAACAAAATTAGTTGTAGTTAGCATATTTTTTTTATTTAAAATTAGGTATGAAAAACATACTTTAATCATTAACTATCTACAGTTATTAAAAGAATAAATTTTATTTTCATTCGAAACCACCAGTTACTCCACCTTCGGGCCTTTTTTTTGTCTTTTAAAAGCAGAGGGTAAACTATTATAGATCCAGAGTGATACATACTTTAACACAGAAAAAACCAACAACAAAGCCGAATCTATTGATAAATGTCTTGAAAACACATTCATCAGTATAGCCTCTAGAGAACTCGTGGGAATTTCCGGCTGATAAATATAAATAAGAAAAACCTTTTTGTAACAACAAAGAGCATGTTTTAAATGATTCTGTTTTCAGAAGAAACACATTTTTAGGTGTTATCGTTATTTTTAGGTGGAATCCTCATACGTTTGAGACATTATATGTTTAAAAAAATGTGTTGTATATAACGATATGTAGTAATATTATTTGTTGTACTTATCCCTCTAAAGGTACGGTGGGGGTCGGATCCGATCCAGGGGTGAGTTTTGTCCCTCCCGTACTATCCCCTCTCATTGCAAGAGATGGAGTTGACAAAGAACTCTACCAGGCAGTCTTGCAACAGGTGATGTAGCATTTGCAGTTATAAGTTTGCAGTAAATATGAGTGTTTTTGTTGAAAAACGTCATTCATGATCACTAGTCATTTGTTTTTTAGAATGTAAATATCTCAAACACGAAATAGTAAGTATTAAGACGGCGTAGGCAGCCGAACAAATTAACAGAAAACCTACCCTAGCGTTGAAAAACTTTAACTTTTCAATAAAAGATTGCGCAAATGCAACAATATACTTGTCTACTTTTGTCTGCATTCTTCCTTCTAATAATTATCTTGCTTGGTTGAATTATTTACTTTTAGTTATATTTACATATTAGACCTAATATATACAACATTCTATGTAAATGCCAGAGAGATTTCCTTTGTTTAGCAAATTACAATTCGTTGGTCTATTTTTTCTACGAAAAGGCTTTTATTTCATGTAAAATACTATCAATGAAGGTTATTATACAACAAAATTCTTATTGTGTACTTATTTCTACCAAAAAAAGTCATCTAAAAAGACATCGGGTCGGATCCGACCCGACCGTACCATCTATTTCGTCTCAAACCACTGTAACCTTTGATGGTTTTTAAGCCATTATGTTTCCCCCGAATCTATGTAAGTACATGACATTACAACTGTCGAGAAAAGAATTAATGATAAGTTTTAGCCCTATATGTATTTTTTTAGATTGATCAACGATATCACAAGGCAGCTCGATAATTTGAAAACTAGCGCTGGATGTCGTGTTGGATTTGATTGCTATTGAAAGAAAATTACTGACGAGATAAAAATGTATAATAATGGCTCGAAAGATGTGATCGGAATTCCTTTTTTTTTCAGGAAAAAAATATAATGAATAAAAAGAGATAGCATAATTACTTATTTCCAGCTCTTGCCTGTAATCAGTTTAATTGTAATTAATACGTGAGTTATATTATTGTCTAAAAAAAACTCTTACTTAATTTCTTCCATGTATCGAAATTTATTTTTCCCAATGACAAAAGGCAGATGAAGAGAATCTCAAGAACAGTTGAGGAATTTATTGGAAACCTTTTCCTCTAACTCTAGTTCTATTCGCTTGTGTCCTTTTGCCCTTTTTGCATTATTCATTTTTTGTAAATGGAATTGTTTCTTGAGTAAATGTTGTAATTAATTAAATGCATTACCCTTTCTGATTGCGTTGAGTGTAAAACGAATTGCATTTGTTATCTACTAGAACATTCATTTATAATGTTATCGGAAGTTTGGCTTAATGATCGTAGTCTACATAACAAACATTCCTCTTAAACTATTTGGTTATTTATGCATCTATTATTGATTTTTTTAGGTTTTAATGCTCAATGTAATTCGTACTGATTTCTGTACGTTTTATCGGCAACCGAGCTCTACTGTACTGCGAGATGCAAACATTAATGATGTTACATTGGATTTTAGGAGATCAATGTCGTAACTTTCAAGAATTTTTTATTTTTATCCGTTAAAATTATAGCACAAATTTTACAAGAGAGCATTCCAGTAAGCAAAATTTATAGCAGTTTAACAGATACACTGCTGGCCACTGTAAATGCAAACACCCTGAAGTTAACATGCAAATAACATGAAATTTACAACATGCATTAGTGGAGGTGAGATATGCAAATGATTAGAATTTCAGCGCAGACGCACATCACTCGCGCCTGTGGCGCCACTTCAAAGCGCTATTTAAGGCTTGGAGATTTCGACAATTTCAAGTTCGGCAATTGTGTTTTTCTTGTGGTTTTTAAAAGAAAAACGATCAATTATGCCTCGTCGAAAACAGCGATCATCTTTTGATCAAGTATCCGAGTTCGACAGAGGAAGGATAGTGGGCTACCGAGATTGTGGATTATCTTTCAGGAAAATCGGTAGTCGTGTTGGACGAAACCAAACAACTGTAATGCGGATATGTGATCGTTGGAAGCAGGAGGGTACGACGGACCGGCGTGTTCGATCGCATCCACCTCAGCGCACCACTTCACGTGATGACAGGCAAATTGTGCGCATGGCAGTGACGGATCGCTCAGTCACATCACGAACCATAGCACAGCACATGCAGTCTGAAACGCATCATCCAGTGTCTACGCGTACCATTCGACGCCGTTTACAGCAGAGTGGTCTGTCCGCAAGACGTCCATTGCTTTGTCTACCCTTGACGCAGAACCACAGACGTCTCCGCCGCCAATGGTGCGATGACAGAAGGATGTGGACGGAAGAATGGAATGAAATTGTCTTTACTGACGAGTCACGCTTCTGTCTGCAACACCACGATGGTCGCATTCGAGTCTGGAGACACCGTGAAGAGAGGATGCTGAACAGCTGCGTTATGCACCGCCACACTGGTCCTGCACCGGGTATTATGGTATGGGGCGGTATTGGATATCACTCTCGCACACCTCTAGTACGCATTGCCGGTACTTTAAACAGCCAGCGCTACATCTCCGAGGTGTTGGAGCCAGTTGTCCTTCCTTACCTCCAGGGCTTACCCACAGCCATATTTCAGCAGGATAATGCGCGACCACACGTGGCACGCATTGTCCAACGGTTCTTCGTCAATCGCCAGATTGAATTGCTTCCCTGGCCCCCTCGCTCTCCGGATCTTTCGCCGATAGAAAACATGTGGTCCATGGTTGCTCTACGATTGACCCAGATTCCATCCCCAGCTGCCACAGCAGATCAACTTTGGCAACGTGTGGAAGCTGCTCGGTCTGCTGTACCCCATGAACTCATCCAAAGTCTCTTTGAATCAATGCCGAGGCGTGTGTCAGCGGTGATCTCCAACAATGGCGGCTACTCTGGCTACTGATTTTGGCAGGAACCACACTTCACAGAAGTCTATAAATTTAATCATTTGATACTTGGTCAACATGTTATCTACAAAATAAATTTTGTTGTGATATCTCTTGTCTTTATTGGTGTTGCAATTTGGGTGGCCAGCAGTGTATTATGCATTGCGGGATTTTTCTTGTTCCTTTGAAAATTTACATTTCATCCTCTTATGTTGTTTAAATCGAACGAGGAGTGGTTATGAGTCAGAAAGGCTATTCGTCTAGCACAAGACATTTCGGAAATCTTTTGATAGTTCTCATATACGTATTTTCACTCACTTTGGGGCAGACAGTATGTATTTGTTCTTATGTCAGCATGAAGGTATACTTGATCAAGTTGGGAACATCATCTAGTCTGAAGAAATTGAGCTATACGGGTCTTCAGAAGCCCTGAAATAAACTAGTAGGAATATTCTTTCAAAATTTAGAAGGCAAGTCAGAAGATCTTATGGTTAAAAGAAAAATCTGAGAAGTTGAACTACATTTTAAAGGTTCGGCAGGAGATGTAATAATCACGCGATTCAACAGACAGGAGAGTAAAATTAGCAGATTATCAAAGAAGTTATATAACATTAGAAAATATAACGCAATTGGCGATTTACTGATTTTTCTTTTTGAAAATTCTAATACATTTGTAAGAAATATCGATCGAGGAGTTCCATCAGCGATTGCATTCGAGTGAAGGTCAACTCTGGAGAAAATTATAAAAGTCGCTGTGTGATCTTCTTTATTTCATTAGGGTGTAAAGAGTCACTTGATTCTGTAATGTAATTACGAATTTGCCTGTGAGATCGGCGTATAACCACACGAGGATTTTATATTTTCTTATCGTAAATCAATGCCCATTAAAAATGTTACAGCAATCACTGTTTGAAATCATTCTTTGTTGTTGTTTCTAATGTCTCCTAGCTGGAAGTTTCAAAACAGGTCCATAAAGGCTTCAGGCTGAAGTGTGTGGCTCTGGATTTAAATTGCACCACAAGGGTCGGAGTCCGTGTTAATGGCAACCTCAATTTTGGCAGCATCTCCAGGGGTGCCTCCCCCTCATTCCTAGAGCCTCCCCAGGGGTGAAGCCTGGGGGATCGTACCCCATCTCACCCTCTCTGACCTCATAGAGGAACTGCCCGATATAGGCATTTCACTTTCCCATATTAGGCTCAGACATGAAGGTATTTATTGGCGGGTGTAAGGATTCGATACAAGCACCCTCAACACTGAAAGCCAGCACGCTGCCACAAGGCTACCGCGAGCTCGAAATCCATCCGTTTCAAGTATAATTCAACAAGTATCGGAAATTTCGCCACTCATATAAACATAGGTCGCATTCTGTCATTTGATACTCGGATTTTTTGCTTTTATTTCGAAGCTTGCTATTCATGACGAGTTTAATTGAATACTACAGTCGATATCATTTGTAGAATAAATCTTATGAATGTCCGAAAAAACCTGTTGTTAAGTCTTCTCCAGTGGAAATGAAGTGAAATACGTTTAGGAAGGAGAGGTAAAACTTTCATGAGAGGTAATAGCTCCTTCCATGAGATGTTTCCCACATTCAGTGAAGTACTTTAATAACCCAGAAGTATTCCTGTAAAAGATTTTCATACTTGCGAACTGAAAAGCTTTATTTTACTGTTCTAGTATTTAAAGTGAAATCTAAGATTTCATAAAATCCAACTTATAATAATTCTTTTGTACCTCAGTAACAGTAACCGTGATTTTTCAAACTTAAAATAAATTTTTAATTAAATTTTAATAGTTGAATCCCACTATAATTAAATATTTCATAATAAATGTACTTTAAACGACATATATTTATTCGGTGTTTGAAACATAATTCCTACTCAAGCAGACTACTTTGGTCAAACTGACGCATTTGAAATGATTTACATGTCTGCTGTCTGGGTCATATGTTAATGGGGAAATCAGTTCGTCAGTACTTATAATAATCCGCCTCATCTAGCATATTGCGCGGAATATTGCAGGTAAATAGGAACAAAATACTATAACATTGTGTACTACATTTTTACGAGAAAACATTACTCATTGTTAACCTAGAAGAATCTAAGATAAAAGAGACTAACCAATTCTAAAAACTAAACAAATCTAAAATTACCTGACTTTTGACTCAAGTTTGGATCATAAATTCTGATAAAATATCAAAGATATTTGTGGGCATTGTAGAATCTTAGCTTTATTTGATTGAATTTACAATTGAAATATTGCTCTATTTTTGCTACTCTGGGAATTATTTGTACATATAAAGAAGGACCATAAGAGATACAGGATATTTTTTTAACTTTTATATAAATCCTTCATTTATCGAGTTTCAGATTTCGTTTTTCTCTAACTTAACTACATGCATTTAAGTGATTTTTGACATTTAAAAAGACTTTTTCATCTGAATACTTTATCTATGTGATTAATGTATTTCTAATATTCATTATCTAAAAGAAGCAATGCATGAAAGGTGTAAAAATTTCTGAATATGCAGTCATTATTTAACCTGTTCTCTACGGGGTGGGATAGCATGTATTCCAAAAATACTAGCCTAAGAATGAAATATATATATATATATATATATATATATATATATATATATATATATATATATATATATATATATATATATATATATAATATATATATATATATATATATATATATATATATATATATAAATATATATATATATATATATATATATATATATATATATATATATATATATATATATATATATATATATATATATATATATATATATATATATATATATATATGATATATTGAACACAGCAGGTCTGTAAAAGTTTTATTCATCTGTTTAATTAAATAGGGTATAATCACTATGTATAATCATCATTATGTTTATCCCGATTTGAATCTCCTCAACGTGGAATATATCAGACATGGTCAGAAGTTCCTTCAAAAAATAATTAAATTAAAATAATTATATATATATATATATATATATATATATATATATGTGTGTGTGTGTGTGTGTGTGTGTATATATATATATACACACACACACACACACATATATATATATATTAGTTTTCTATTCACAAAACTAAATTACATAAAATTCTTGTGTTTTAAATGTTCTATTTGACATCTCTTATTCTGAACTGTCTTTCGACACCGCAATTTCCAGGATAATAATGCCTTTTGAAGTGTCAGAAGAGGTATTCTATCCCATTCCTCCTGAACAGCTTTCCAGAGTCCTGTAAGGGTTTTGGGACGACGTTTGGATAATGCAGATTTTAAAAGTCTGAAAGCACAAAAATCCATAGGTGATACATCGGGAGATTTAGTAGGGATATCAGTGAAGGGAATGGCCTTGATACCAGTTTTTTGTTCCATTTCTTTTAGGAAATTTACAGTGGATTTTGATGTGTGACTGCTAGCTTTGTCCTGATGGAATCTCACAGATTGATGGCACTGTGGGTAAAGCGATGGTATTTCATTCAGAAAAATTGGTGATAAAATATGTTCCTGATAGTATTTGGAGTTAATCTTGACATTTTTCCCACTCTCTTTATTTTTAACTTGCCATTATAAAGAAAAACCAGCAACAATCATGAATCCGTTAGAAAAACTTTCTTTCGATTCATTGAATCATGTACTTAAATTTTGTTCTCCCCTTTTATGATAATAAACGGATCTTTTTTTTGTTGCAATCATTTAAATACACCCATGATTCATCTACTGTGACAATTGTTTTCCATTTTTCTTTGGATAAGTGTTTCTCATATAGAATTCTGCAGCGTGTCCTGCATTCAGCGATATGATTTGGAAGAAGACGATGCACATTGCGTTTTTTCGCTTTCTTAAGATTTAAATCAACGTTTATCATTTTGTTTACAGTGGACACCGAGCATTTTAATGATTTTGCAACTGTCCTTTGACTAGGGGGATTTTCTTTTAACATTAAACAACGTACCTTTGCAATAGTCGAAGATGTCCGTTTTTTCCTTGGATACTTGTTTGGAATTTTTGTCCCACTTGAGGCTCCAATTAGACGTTTTTTTCCTTTCTTGTTGACGATATTACCTATCGACGCTTTAGATATCACAAAACCATGACTCTCACATCGTTTTTGGATAAACGAGTATGCATATCTCTCTTCGGAAAGAGCATAAATGTAGCCTTCGAACCAATGCTTTGTTAAAAACGCCATTTTGAATAAAAACAAAACTTTCAAGCCGTAGACGATAATTTTGACATTTAAAAACATAGTACAATTGCAATTATTTCTTTTGCAGCAAACGATTTTCTATTACCGCTTGCCAAAATCATCTAAAAATGTGCGAACAGCCTCTGTATATATATATATATATATATATATATATATAAATATATATATATATATATATATATACTTCCTCTATAGAGACGAGACTTCTCATTTGGAGTATTTTAATGCCATTTCCCTCGTATCTGAATTGTTGCAACTAAATCCCCATAAGGCCACTTCGCGATTGCTTTTTATGCTTCAACGAACGAAACCATATCTCAACACTCCTCTCGATCTCCATTTGAACATAAAGATGTTCCACCGTTTGTACGATGTAGTATTTATAGATACCAGTTGAATATGTTTATTACATTTTTTCCCACAGGTAAATAGCATCCGTTAATCTTGAATAACTTGAACTGTTTCCCTCTTCTCTCAGCACTGCGAACGAACACAGTAAAAGGAATGTGATTCTGCAGCATCGTTTTACTGCGACCGTTTTGATTTTAAACATGGGGAATTTGTATCCATAATAAAATATGAATTATACGGTTCTTGAAATCTTCTGGAAATAGTGGAGGCACTTGACATATATTAATCTCTTCCGGTTTATGAGAAAACAGAGGGAATCGTTGCTTTCTGCGACTCAAGGGCAGCCTTACAAGCAATCCTGGATGGAAGCTCCTATATCACCAGCGAGATCCACTTTCACCTAAACGAGGATCAGAAGCAGGATAAAATCTGCATTCTTCAATGGTTCCCAGGGCATGTCAATATTCCTGCAACGAAAATGCAGATAAACTAGCAAAAGAGGCTCGAAATCTCAATAATATTTAATAACGCCAACAACAAACACTATTGTCACCCTCTCGGACGCAAATACCGTGGACAAATATAAATTGAAGGAACACTGGATTCCAATAAAGCACCAGCTCCACAGCATCAGTGGAGATCGACTTTTAACTTCAAGCATTATCAGGCTTAGAACTGGTCATCTCGGAGGATTGAAAATTGACAGAGAGGACAGGAAAACCTACAGAAACTGTGATAACTGCCAGGACACAGAACTGACGACGGCACAAATTTTTGATTATCCAGTCATCCTTGCTGAATTGATAGAAATTGGAGTTTTGTTTACAAAACTGAACCTCTACGATGGCAATATACTGCAGATTGCCAGGGCCATCATCTCCGCCCATGGCCCTATTTGAATAGTAGGGCGGAGCGTAAAAAAATTTTTCGATTTTGTTTTTGCTCTAGTGCGGAAAAGTTGGTTACTGGTGGGTAGATCACGTATGCAAAGTTTTGGGAATAACAAAAAATAACTTCCGTCTCCATTTCGTTCGTGATTTTTAGCACATTTTTACCATATAGTTAAAAATGTGTATTTCCATTGTTTTGTATGCAGCTCTTCGCTTTTTCTGAAATAAAATTCAGAAAAAACCCAGAACTCACCACGGGAAGGTGGCTGCATTGCGAGTTCCACCCGTGCCCACCCATCCACCCAACCATATGGGCACAACTCCTTTGCCCTTGCAATTATTCCAGTTTTACTCGGTACTCGCATTTAGTTTCAAATGGTGGCATAGCTTTTCTCGACTCTGTTCGGGTTCTAACTAAACCGTCACGCGTATTTTCTCCATACACTGCCACAGAAACCTATGTTACTAGTTTCACGAAACGTTCAACACTTTGGGTGTGGCAAGGAAATTTTAGGCTTCCCATGTGTTGAGTTACAGTCTCTCCACTGGAAATCAAATTTCTCAAATCCTCTTCTGTCAAGTGAGATGTTATTGGGGGTTCCGTCAAATTACATTTCTGTCAATCAATAAGGTCTATATATTAAAATACCTGGAAGTTGAGTGACGGAATGTTGTAGTGTCTGAGTTCTTCCTTTTTTTCCCTTTCTTACTTGTAAAATCCTGCTTAGTCCAAGTTCTCGAATGGACTATCCGTCGTCTGGGATCATTGACAAGATTATTGCTTCCGGGTTTCGAAATAACCATTTCTCTGGATAATGTGATCCATTACAGTCTTTAATTCGTTTTTAAGATAGCTCGAGATGTCTATTGACTTCCACAAATTTCGTGGACCATCCGTGCAATATGGATTTACACTCATGTCCATAAATTAAGGAAAATTCAGAATCACGTGGAAATCGAAATCTAAAGTAAAAATTTCACCTGTAGAATTATCACACACATCTTCAAGAATATTATGCAAATTACAGAAAGCCACCAGATGACGTCGATAGTACGTCACAATGGCAAGAGTGTAAGGGACGGATATATAAAGAATAGTGGCAAAGAAGTAAAATTGTTCACAAGCCTTCTGTAAGCCGCTCAGTGTCATAGCCGAATAGTTATGACACAGAGGACGGATGTGGATGATTTTTTACGTGGTAGAATTATCGGCGGCCTGGAATGTGGGCGTACTCAGATGGAAGTATCCGAGGAACTTGGACTTGCTCAATGTGTCATATCTAGGCTTTGGCAACGATTCCAAGATGATGGAAATGCCAGTAGACGTTACACTACAGGTCGCCCCCGAGTTACAATGCCGAATGAAGACCGGTATTCGGCAGTAACTGCCATAAGAAGCAGACGGAGCACATGATCCGACCTGTCTAGTCAGCTATTTGCAGCCACAAATACCACAGTTTCAAGGTAAATCGTGTACAGATGTTTGGAAAATATTGATATATATACTTGCAGGCCTGTCAGATTTGTTCCGCTCACGGCAACTCACTGTCGGCAGCGATTAGCCTAAAGTAGAGAACATTCAATGTGGACATCGTCCCAGTGGGCTTGTGTGATATTTTCCGACGGGTCCAGGTTTAGCTTGCAGTCTGATTCACGTCGGACTTTCATATGGAAAACGCCAGGTACCCGTTACCACCAAGACAACAGCATTGAACGACACCGTTACGGTGGTGCAGGATTGCTCGTTTGGGGTGGAATTATACTGGGTTCCAGAACTGATCTATACGTTCAAATCGGAACCATGAACGGCCAATTATATCGGGACATCATTCTGGAACAACATGTAAGTCTGCTTAGGGGTGCCATAGGATCAGAATTTGTGTTTATGGATGGAAATGTCCATCCTCACCGATCAAACTTCGTAAACGAATGCCTTCAATCTGATGTTATCACCCGTATGGAATGTCCAGTATTCTCACCTGACTTGAATCCGATAGAGCATGTGTGGGACATGCTTCGCCGTTATACAAAGTTACAGCCCGCCAATCACCTCCTACATGTGTACTGGAACTTGGGAAAGCTTTGCTTGCTGACTGGAGTAATCTTCCCCAAGATCAGCTCGATAATTTGATACTCAGCATGCCTAGGCGTTGTACGGACTGTATTTCATCGCATGGGAGACATACAATGTATTAACCATCATACTAACCATATAATATTAAGTTTTTGTAAAGGAGATATTTTTTACAATTGCTCCAGGGAGCAAAAATCGTAAATTTTATGAATGGTATCATACATACACCATCTTTTTTGTTCTTTATCTTTTGTTTAATAAATGGGCTTTATGAATAAGTCACGGTTGTTTTGTTTCTGAACCTTTATTTGCCGGAGCTGGCATTATACTTAATTTATGGACATGAGTGTAATTTGACTGTAAATCACATAGGTGCGTACACATTCATAAGGAACTCTGCCAGAGTTTGAAGTTCGTTTGAAGGCTCTGAAGAGCTAATGTATAAACGCATTGTTCGATTTGCAGTTGTTATCCAACGTGCATGAGACATTTTCCCAGGGTGCTTTGTGACAAACTTGATGAGCAGTTTCCATTTGTGACAGCTTGACAATTTGCCTAGGCATTTACACGCAAATGAGATGCCACTCCGACATTTACTGCAGCATTTGGATGGTGGAACGAATGGCCCTAATGCATTTTCTGGTCCTATTGGGAAATAATTGGCAAATTGTGAAAACCTCCCAGTTGTGAGATTTTTAGTCATTTCGAGCGAATTTCGACATAAAGGATCATAGCACAGACCACCGATACCTTTCGGATATTTATCAAGGGATAAAGGTCTCATGCTCGTTGGCTAACAACTGCATGAAGGCATGAAACGAAATCCAATAATGCTTTTTACATTAGCTCTTCAGAACCTTCAAACGAACTTCAAACTCTGGCAGAGATCATCATGAAAGTGTACGCACCTATCTGGTTTACAGTCAAATTAAATACATATTGTACGGATGGTCCACGAAATCTGTGGAAGACAATAAACGTCTCACACTATCTTAAAAACGAATTAAAGACTGTGGTCGGTCCAATTATCCAGAGAAATGGCTATTTCGGATACCCGGAAGCAATAACCTTGTCAATGATCACAGAAGACAGACAGCCCATCCTAGAACTTGGATTACGTAGGATTTTACAAGCAAGAAAGGGAAAAAAAGGAAGGACTCAGACACTAGAATGTTCCTAGACCTTATTGATTGGTAGAAATGCAGTTTGACGGAATCCGCAATAACATCTCACTTGACAGCAGATGATTGGAGAAATTTGATTTCCAGTGGATAGTCTGTAACTCAATACATGGGAAGCCTAAAATTTCCTTGCCACAACCAAAGTGTTGAACGTTTCGTGAAACTAGTATCAGAGGTTTCTGTGGCAGTGTATGGAGAAAATAAGTGTGACGGTTTAGTTAGAACCCAAATAGGGTCGAGAAAAGCTATGCCATCATTTGAAACCAAATGCGAGTACCGAGTAAAACCGGAATAACTGCAAGAGCAAAGGAGTTGTGCCCATATGGTTGGGTGGATGGGTGGGCACGGGTGGAACTCGCAATGCAGCCACCTCCCCGTGGTGAGGTCTGTGTTTTTTCTGAATTTTATTTCATAAAAAGCAAAGAGCTGCATACAAAACAATGGAAATACGCATTTTTAACTGTATGGTAAAAATGTGCTAAAATTCACGGACGAAATGGAGACGGAAGATATTTCTTTTATCCCAAAACTTTGCATACGTGATCTACCCAACAGTACCCATTTTTTCCGCACTAGGGCAAAAACAAAATCGAAAACTTTTTTTTACGCTCCGCCATATTGAATAGGCTTTATCATAGACACGACATCATTATCATCATTGTTCTTGCAATAGACTCAAATTTAGTAATGTTTGTATAAATAAAAGACTTCATGAAATGACTTTCGAGGGATATTCAATTGCGTTTTTCTGTCGGCCATGGAGGTGTTCGTTCACAATTATGGCGGTCCCAGACAAAAAGACGGCCTCCCGACTTTTGTGGTTCCCGACAGACATGAACATATCAAGAGTCGTATGTCTTCCCCCTGCAGCTTCCAGTATTTCTGATTAATGTTGCTGTGTACTAACCCTATTGGATTCACTCACCTCAATGTTAATCTATCGAGAAAATTTGTCCTCTATTTACAGCTACATAAATGCTGATAATCCAATAAAAATGATATTTTCAGATAGCCTGAACTTTTCTTCCCCTTGCAACAGGATACATTTTATAAATTTCGTCCACCGAAGGACTTTATGAGAGTTTAAAATACACTATACCAGATTTCCCCCCATAATATTTAAATATTTAAATATTATTTTCATATTTTTAAATCGAAAAATGCCCTAAAGTGTAAAATTTCTTTCTCTATAACGGAGTACAATTTCGAAATAAATGAACAAATCTTTCAATCAAAGTCAGCAATCCTTGGACACATTTACTCCATAGGAACATTAAGGTGTGTTAATCAATAGGGTTAGTACACTACCCTTAAAATTTATCCGACAAGCGGACTAAAAAACAACAACAATGGCATTAGTTTTCTATTCCGAAGCGTAGAAAACAGGGGTGGTATTAGTCTATAAAAATCATATAATAGGAACTTATTTTAAAAACTCATTATGATACTACACGCAACTACTCGGTTATATTTTTTAAATTTTACTTTATGATATGAAAACTCTGTATTCTCAGCTTACTTTTCCTGCAACAGTTTTGTATTTAAACGCTGAAATCATTCAATGAAATGTTAATTGTCCTTCAAGGAGCTAATCTGTTACAGTATAGACTATTTATGCTGAATGTCATTCGTAAATGTCTTAAGTTCCCTTAAATTAGAGGATGAAACAAAATCAAAGGTAATTAGATAAGCATGATTCTATTTTAAAAAAATGGGGTCTATATATAATAATTTATGAGGTTTCGAGCATTCAAGTAGCTGTTGTGGTCTGATTTTGAGTAATTTAGTATTAATACAACACCTTTGAGCCATAGAACTCTTTATAAAATCTTCTTTTTGGCTGGAAACATTAATGGGACTACAGCTCCTTAGATCATGGGAATTCGAGTAAACCATCTATACATATCTCACTGGGGATTTAGTCCCCTGTGGTTAAATCATATTTTTGACTGAATATTGGGTTAAAAAAACTCAAAGATGAAAACGTCTGTATATTTCAATTCGTAAGTCACAATTATTAGAATGACTAATATTGCTTTGCCATGAATTACTCAAACCCAACAGTGCATTTCTTTTTCAATAGAGCAAGAAATTGTTATTCTCTAACAATAGGTTAGTGAGGATTTCAGGGGTTGCACAATATAATTCATAGTATTATTTATATATATATATATATATATATATATATATATACATAAATTAAATAATTATAATTCCCAATCAATGAATCTTTTACTTTTTGATAATCTCAGAACAAAAAACCATGTTTTGGCACACGAAGACGGAACTAAAAAGAAGCAATAGCTTCGAAGAACGCAGAAATAAATCTATGTTTATCCTGTAGTCAGAAATAGATTGCTTTTTCTCAGCTAGATGTGAGAATAATGCTGTATTCGAAGGAATAGAAAGAATCAATAAAAAATCGTTTTAGTGTCTACTTTATACCTACCCAGCAATAGCATTAGTACGGATTTTTTGGGGCAATTTTTTTTAAGAAATTGAAATATAAAATGACTTTTCTATAACGGGAACTATATCAATATACAATATCATGCAAGTGTAAAATATGTCTGTAACCTATTTTATTAAAAGAAATTCTCAGAATATATTATTATGAATAGTTAAAATATTTTGGGTATAAAAGTAATTGCATACATGGAAAATTAGTTTTATTGTATACATTTAGAATAAACTAAAACTGAACAAACACATACATTATACACTGCTGGCCACTGTAAATGCAACACCCTGAAGGAAACATGCAAATAACATGAAATTTACAACATGCATTAGCGAAGGTGAGATATGCAAATGATTAGAATTTCAGCGCAGACGCACATCACGCGCGCCTGTGGCGCCACTTTAAAGCGCTATTTAAGGCTTGGAGATTTAGACAATTTCAAGTTCGGCAATTGAGTTTTTCTTGTGGTTTTTTCAAAAAACGATCAATTATGCCTCGTCGAAAACAGCGATCATCTTTTGATCAAGTATCCGAGTTCGACAGAGGAAGGATAGTGGCCTACCGAGATTGTGGAATATCTTTCAGGGAAATCGGTAGTCGTGTTGGACGAAACCAAACAACTGCAATGCGGATATGTGATCGTTGGATGCAGGAGGGTACGACGGACTTGAGTGTTCGATCGCATCCACCTCAGCGCACCACTTCAAGTAATGACAGGCAAGTTGTGCGCGTGGCAGTGACGGATCGCTCAGTCACATCACGAACCATAGCACAGCACATGCAGTCTGTAACGCATCATCCAGTGTCTGCGCGTACCATTCGACGCCGTTTACAGCAGAGTGGTCTGTCCGCAAGACGTCCATTGCTTTGTCTACCCTTGACGCAGAACCACAGACGTCTCCGCCGCCAATGGTGCGATGACAGAAGGATGTGGACGGCAGAATGGAATGAAATTGTCTTTACTGACGAGTCACGCTTCTGTCTGCAACACCACGATGGTCGCATTCGAGTCTGGAGACACCGTGAAGAGAGGATGCTGAACAGCTGCGTTATGCACCGCCACACTGGTCCTGCACCGGGTATTATGGTATGGGGTGGTATTGGATATCACTCTCGCACACCTCTAGTACGGATTGCCGGTACTTTAAACAGCCAGCGCTACATCTCGGAGGTGTTGGAGCCAGTTGTCCTTCCTTACCTTCAGGGCTTGCCCACAGCCATATTTCAACAGGTTAATGTGCGACCACACGTGGCACGCATTGTCCAACGGTTCTTCGTCAATCGCCAGATTGAATTGCTTCCCTGGCCGCCTCGCTCTCCGGATCTTTCGCTGATAGAAAACATGTGGTTCATGGTAGCTCTACGATTGACCCAAATTCCATCCCCAGCTGCCACAGCAGATCAACTTTGGCAACTTGTGGAAGCTGCTTGGTCGGCTGTACCCCAAGAACTCATCCAAAGTCTCTTTGAATCAATGCCGAGGCGTGTGGCAGCGGTGATCTCCAACAATGGCGGCTACTCTGGCTACTGATTTTGGCAGGAACCACACTTCACAGAAGTCTATAAATTTAATCATTTGATACTTGGTCAACATGTTATCTACAAAATAAATTTTGTTGTGATATCTCTTGTCTTTCTTGGTGTTGCAATTTGGGTGGCCAGCAGTGTATATATCTATTATACTATATATTTTCTATTCAAATGATACACTTCAAAGATCCTTATTCCTTTTTAGTAAAATGTGATACCCCAATTCTGCAAGGTATAGTATTAGAGCCTAGAGCTTAAACCAGTATATATATATATATATATATATATAGCTTTTTTTCTATAAAAATAGATGGGTATACTGTGTTTTCTCAAATACAGATGCGTATTTTTAGTACCGTGTTATAACAGGCAGCGTCTCAGGGGAACAAAAGGCTCACAGTTAAAAAAATATTTTTTGTTATATAAAAACAATTGATTCATAAGTTTCTTGAGATTTCGGCTAAGTTAAGCCAAAATAATACTTAAAAAAAGGTGGGTATACTCCACATCCCCACGCACCCTCAATAAAAGCAGTATATATACGTATGTATATATATATATATATATATATATATATATATATATATATATATATATATATATATATCCGTTAAATTAAGATTTTGTCTTTAAATTATTAATCTTGGATTTAAAGCCTATTTTATGCTTCTTAATTATTTTAACAAATTCTGAAGATGTGATTATATTCTTCTACTCTAATCTTCTACTCTAATCTAATGAAGTCTGCCAAGATAATGTAGCCAGTTTCTTCTATTAGGTAAAATGTGAAGGCTATTTTAAAATGAAAAAATAAATACTACAAGAAATAAAGATTAATATAACTAAAAGTTTTCTTTTTCCCTCTTTTATACATTTTATATCTTGTCCTCCTACATTACCTGTTGGGCACACCCATCAACATTCGAGAAAACTTTTCCAACTGACGTCCTACCTAGAGTATCAGATTATCGCATTTGATTACTTTAATTTTTAACATCGTGTATAAAATGTTACAGATGAAGAAGTGTACGGTTATAAATCTGGAGAAATATTTATATACCCTGTTGAAAAAAAATGTAAGACTTTTCTTTCAATATGGAAACACTTGTTGGGAGACATTCGCACAATATACTGCGGAAATTATTAACTGCTTCATATCTTGGAGCATCATACAGGTAAGTCTACGTTAGCCCCTCAGTTTTAACCGAGTTCCCCCAAGGGTGGTACTAGAAGGCTCGTACCTTTCCCATTTCTCTGACCACATGGAAGGACTCTCTGATCTGTGGATTTAACCTGTCCATATTAGGCTTAGACACGAAAGCATTAAATGTCTTTATTCTGTATTCGAGAGCTGTCAGTCCAAAGCCCAGCGCCCTACCACTATGTTGCCTCGGGCTCAGATATGTAGGGTAGACAAACATACTATTAATAACACTGCATTATTTTATAAATTGAAGAAATTTTCTTTTCCCAGAAAGACAAAAGTACGTAATATTTAAAGCAGCTTTACTCAGTTCCGACAACTCAAAGTTTTATGTTATTATGAGAGAGATTTTTGATTAGAAAGAAACAGGCCCAACCCTACTCATAAATTTTTATAGAGGTTTTATGCTGATTATAATAATTATTAAGAGGTAGTCTGGTCCATTCAAATCAACTATTAAAGTAATAATGGGATTTTTTGAAGACGTAGAAAAATTAAGTCTTAACCTGCTAAATGCAATTCTAAGAAAATACCACAATGTTTTCAGATTAATCAAAAAGATTTAATTCTCATTTAGAAAGAGGCAGGTCAAAAGGCAACAACAAACCGTTGTAATGTAATGTGATGTAACTCGAGCATTCGGTAGTCAGTGCCTGGAAGCGAGCGACGACGACCTGAGCCGTTCAAAGTCGAGCAATCGTACTCCACTAGACTGTCGGTTTTCTCGCGAAACTCTTTGATCTAAACCAACTGAAGTGAAGCACGTATTGAGCCGAGCATTCGTGAAGAAATATGGGTGCACTTGTAAAGTAAGACTCGTTATGGGTATTACATTACAACGTTACGTTGCAAGTCAGTCAACGCCTTAACATTACTCAAAATTTCATAATAGAGGCTTTATGTTGATTATTACAGGGTCTTTGGTTGGTTCGTTTTTTAAACACAAGGTGGTCTTTCCTACACGAAGACTGAACAAACCAAAGATTTAAGGGAGCCAATATTCGGTCGGGATCGATATTTGAAAACCGCATTAAAGTAATTCACATTTTTTATACAAGTTAAATATCAATATAACTCTTAAAAGTTACATATCAGTGATTACAATTATATAAATAATAATATAAAAGTATATAAATATAAGTATTTTACATATCAGTCTAGATAATCTATATATATAAAACAGTTCCGTAACTGTCTGACTGACAGATAACGCACACACCAAACCTCTGGTCCTAAAGGGCTGAAATTTTGCATGGCGATTCTTCTTATAGTGTAGGGGTGCACTAAGAAAGATTTTTGAAAAATTCTCCTTATATTTTTTAAAATTAAATTTTTAAGCTTTTTTGTAACTTTTTTTAAGTTTGCATTTAAAATAATAAACGGAGGTTTATAAAATTTGTATCACAAGAAAGATCATAAATATTCCTTTAAAATTAAATCTTTTTCGAATCTTTACCTCCATTTTCTGTTTTTGATGAATTTTTAGATTAATTTTTAGAATCTTTTTTTTTCCAATGTGGAGGCACTTGCCAAATTTTTAGAATTTAATTTATTAAATGCTGATCACATGGTTTCTTTTCTTTTTGTGATGCTTTAAACTAAATTGTATAACGTGCATAACCACGAAATAAATTGACAAAAAAATATTTTTTCTCTTGCTAATGGGACAGACGATTGGACATTATCCAAAAAATATTAAAATACAGTAAAAGATATGTTCCTCAAACTGTACCATATTAACTGTACTATATTCTTTAGTATGTTCGATTAGATTTAATTTCAATATTCACTCCTACATTATTTTGTCTATAAAAATATCCGTTACGATTTTTTATTAATATATATATATATATATATATATATATATATATATATATATATATATATATATATATATATATATAATATATATAATCTATATATATACATATATATATATATATATATTATACTTATATATATATATATATGTATATATATATATATATATATATAATTATATATATATATATATAATATATATATATATATATATATATATAATATATATATATATATATATATATGTTGGCATTAGTTGCATACATTGATAGTTGGATTTAATTTGAATGTACTCCGAAGTACGGGTATTCAGCTGTAAAATATAAATAAATTTAACTGAAATATTCTTCTACAAACTAAAAAAAATTGCCAATAATAATCCTGTATTGCAAATTTCAAATTTTAAATTCCTTAGTTTAAAAAAACGTAAGAAAATTTCGTGAACACTGTAATACTCTAATACTATCTAAATTCACAATGCATTTATTACTGATAAATAATTACAAATGAATCTTTATATCATTAGGAAAGCATACCTTCCAAAAACTGTTAATCTAGAAAATCATGTATCAAATCTGTTATAATTTATAGTGAAAAAAGAAAGAAGTTTTAGACATGTGGGCTTGTGACTAAAGTGAAAGAGAAACTAAAATATACAATGATAGAAGGAAAAACAGCAAATTTGGGACACTCTTTACAAAGTTAAATGTACCTCGTAATTGCTCTTTTTGTAGCTTTAAAGAAGTTAAAAATTCCGGCAAAAAAGAACAAATGTTTGTCAAGTTAATGGGGAAGAAAAGAAATTTGTTTTTGTTCAAAGAGATTACGTAAGTTATAACAGTTAGAATGGTGTGTGCTTTTGTATATACACATACAAATACCTTTACATAGATAAATTAAGAAAATTTATTATTAATACATTAAGAATAAGCTCTAAGTTATTACAAAGTAGTGATGATTTTGCAGTAAAACAAACAGATTAAGTTTTTTTTTAAACAAATCCATTTACTATCTTTGAAGAAGTAAATGTTTATGCTTTTTAATTTAAGATTTATTTGATTCCTTGAAAATGTACAGTCTTAGATCTAATCCATTTATATTTAGTTACACTCTCTAGTTATTTCTTCCAAAACAAAAATACTAATAATTTTACCTAAGTTTTAATAGGCTTATGTATTAACTGCTTTAAAAGCTCATAGTTATTAGTTATAAAAAGCATTTAATAGATTGTTTATGTATGAGATTTTGTTTAAATTAAAGTGAAGAAGCTATTTTGTCAAAATACTTTTTTTTATTATTGGAATTTTTATTTTGTAAAACTAATCCTTTTATGATTTCAATTTAATATTTAATTACTTAATTTTTATAAGCAATTATGACAACATTAGCGTGATATTACTCACAATGCAAATTCAAAATGATATCTGCAAATTATATTTTTTTAATGCCTCTCTTCAGTATTTCTCTTTAAATATATGATGATATTATTCAGGTGTATTTTGTTGAAAAATATTTTCGAGTTGCATAATTATTTTTAAAGAACGTGTATCTTTAAAATTCATGAGACACCGTTTAAATATAATGTTTAATCGTTGAAAACAATGCACCGCATTCATTTTTAAACGCAATAAATATGTTATTTTTGTTTAAAAGGCTTTCATGGTACAATGAAAATGTGTAAAGGGAAATTAGCATGTATATTCCCATTGTTTGCTATTTTTAAAATATAAGTGTAAGGCCATATATATTTGAGAGAGTATGCTAATGTTCAGCCCTTTTTATTCAATTACAAATCCTCTATTACCACTGAGAAAGAAGATTCAACGGATTAAAAAACAATGCAGTACATGATGTGCCAGTCGATAGTATTTATTTTAACTCATTATGACAGAAATCCCCGTTCTTTCCTTTCAGAGTATTTAAATAAAAATTTCCCCGTTCTCTCTGAGTATAATAGAATTACAATATTATTACATTTTTGTTCTACAATGACAAAGACCGATTTCATTTATATGCGATTCTCAGTCGTAATGCATGTATTAGTCATTCATTTGGGTGCATGCGTCTTTGTTTGAACTTACTAATTATAATTGTTATGCGCTTGATTATTATCATGTGAATAAAGTCAGTCAGTCGTATTTTATGTCAGAAAAGTTTTATAAATACGTTTTAATTAACTTTTTAATCTAGTGCAATATAGAAATTCTTAAAGTTGACCAGAACCTACAATTTAAACACGAAGCTCAAACAGTTGCAAACATCCATTGGAGGGACTATATATATAACGCAGAGGCTATATATATATATATATATATATATATATATATATATATATATATATATATATATATATATATATATATATATATATATATAGAGAGAGAGAGAGAGAGAGAGAGAGAGAGAGAGAGAGAGAGAGAGATTGATTCAATTACATTTACGATCATAACGTATACCATATGCATTAAATGTCTTACTATATACATTATGCTGCAGAAGTATTAAGACTTATAGGTCAAAAGAGGTAACGTATTAAATTTTGAATACAGTTTTGGGCTACCTTTGGCTATAATGAGTGACTCCACGAGTCACATTGTATTGTAAGAAACAAGTATCTGTTCCGAATTCTAGCCTCATTGTAGGCAGTGAACTATCATCTACAATGTTTATCGCCTCTCACAGATCATAGCTGAAGGAAATGCAATCAAATGCCTCAGCCCATCCCAGCAGAGATAGTTCCAGCTTTTCACAGAGTCCCGTCCGAAATTAATAGTAAGGACGATGAAGTTGGAAAGGAAACACTTTTTTTTTTAAATGAGGCATGTTTTCCACTCCTGTTTTATCCATGATTGACATGCTAAACACTGCAGTAACTAAACGCTGTAAATTGGGCTTTGTCTGCAGCAGATATGCAATAGAATTTGATAACATGAAGTTTCCGACAATTTCATCTGGTACTGACATCAGTTCCTGTGTCTTAGGACAAGTCTGAAGCCAAGGGTAAGAGTGATGCATCTTAAGTCCTCATTATGCATTTGTTACGCCTATGGTACATTTTCTGCAGCCTGTCAGGTCGTATTTTCGCTCCACCAGCTTTCTATCCTTAAATGGCATTTACCAAGTAGATTTCGAATGCCTAAAAGACCAGTGTTTTCACGCAAAGACTATTTCCCCATCTAGCGTAGGGCCCCGGGTTGCCCAATTGTCGGCGAGTCGGTACCATCCGACCGGCGCCCAGACCCATAAAAATGACAATTCACCGAACATGGGAAATTAACCTCCAGCTGCGTATACAGGAATTGCTATACAGCGCCGGTCTGAAGTTTGACACTTGTCGAGTGGCAAGAGATTTATTTCATCAGGAGTCACTAAGAACTGGTTTGAACTTCTTTGATCCATACCTTCCACATTGTCACTACTACTACATGGTTGTGGATTTCACCTGGGCGTCATTGCATCTGTAGCTTCAGAGGAAAGAAGGCTGTGAACGCAAGAGTGAAAACTAAAATGCCTAATATGAGACCATATCTCATATTAGGCATGATTTGGGGTTTCATATTTGGCACGACCATGTTGTTGAACACTCCAACGAATTTTTTAGGTTAGAACTGACGTTAGCTTTAAAACAAACAGGCGTGTTTACACACCACATTTATAGCTACCTATCCAATACTAACAGTTTTAATAAGAGTCTCAACTTAAAGGTGAAAACAGCCAATTAAAATGGTGATGCAAAAAAGTCGACGAGCACACATTCAGGAAAAATATACTGCACCTTTGTGTGCACTTGCAAACACTCGACTGACTTACCAATTACGAATGATGCAATAGACTACTGTTTAACGCTCCAGTCACCAGGCGGCAGCACTTTGTACGTCCTATAAGCTGGGGTCTCCTATTAGGCAAGGTCTCATATTAGACATACTTACTCTACAGCATACAGTATAATTACAATACTAATAATTGCCCATAAAACTCTTAAAGTTAACAATTTGACTAAGAATATGAACAAAAATTAGAAAATTTCATTAGGTCTATGTTTTATTATTTTTGTACTATTTTTATGTTTAGTTCCACAAGTATAAACAAGATTTCAGAAACACAGATTGTAATTGCACAAACATCACCAAGAGAAAAACAAAACTGCTTCTGGTTGGTTGCATCGTGATGACGCATGTGCTGTTTGAGGTCCAGTGGATTTCCCCAGTTCTGCCTAGTGTTGGTACACAAATAAAATCTGACGGCGGCATTCGAAGCATATACAAAAGCGTCTTGACATTCGACTTTGGGTGCGTGGATCACTCTGCCCTTTGCAAATCTGTATTTATACATATTAAAACGGATATTACTATCTAATAATTACATCCCTAAAAAATGAAGCTAAATTTCAAAACAGGAAAATTTATCATAGACCCCCCAATAGACCCCATTTAAACTTCCATCGACCACCAAGGGGACCACCTGAATCCCGTTCGGAATCCCTGGTCTATCCCATGGTTCGGAAATATTAAAAAAAAAAAATCAAATTATGTCGCCTAATCTATAGATCAACCATTTGGTTTTGATTTTTTTCACATACTGACATTTTAAGTAATTAACAAATAACGCATGTAATAATTCGTCGTCGTAAAACTAATACGTTAATGTTGTACCCTCCTGACACGTTTAGTATGTTTTCTATGCTATCCAAACTGATATGAGATTCTTTAATTTTCATGCATGGGCTGCACTACAGTTTTATTAATGAATTTAAAAAATAGAATATAACATGATAATTGTGAAGATTTCAAATATGATCTGAACGTATTTTTAAAGCTTCTGTGCACTAACCCTATTAGATTCGCTCACCTCAATGTTAAGGATGGAGAAAAGTTGTCTACTATTTATAGAAACATAAATTCTGATAATCAAATAAAAATGGTATTTTCAAGTAGCCTGAAATTTTCTGCACCTTGCAATAGGATTCCTTTTATAAATTTCGTCCCCAAAAGGAATTTAGAAGAGTTTAAAACACACTACATCAGATTTTTCCCCAAATAATTTAAATTTTAAGAATTATTTGCATTTTTTTGAAAAAAGAGGTGTGAAATTTCTTTCTCTATTACGGAGTAAAACTTTAAATAAAAGAAATCTTTAAATCCAAGATGGGAATCTTAGGACACATTTTCTCCATAGATCGACATTGACGTGAGAGAATCCATTAGGATTAGTACACAACAGCCTTAACAGATGGCACCTTTTTATCGAACGTCTACCAAAAATAATTTCATTAATAATTATCCAAAGATGATTAGTTAGAACTACGTATTAAAATTACATACCATTCGGTGACCGTTGGGAAAAATTTGATGAAACTCATTTTATCAGGTTTCTACTATCTTAGAAGTGATGTATTCGAAAAAAAAATCCGATTGTTTTTGCTTCGATTTCCTTCTAATGAATTAAAAGCAAATAAGTTAAAGTATGAGACTTTATGAATGATAAATGTAATTTCCTGTTTCATAGACACAAACTTTCTTGTATACACAATCTACGAATAAAACACACTGTAGCATATTTTTCCCCGAATAATTTAAATTTTAAAGTATTATTTGCATTTAAAAAATGTCCGAAGGTGTGAAAATTTTTTTCTCTATTCCAAAGTACAATTAAAAGAAAACTTTAAATTCAAGTCGGCAATCTTTGTACACATTTCCTCCATAGGTTAACTTTGAAGTGAATGAATCCGATAGGGTTAGTACACAGCAGCTTTGAATAAAATAGACAAAATACGCAGGTTTCTCGAGTATTTTTCTCTTTCTTAAAATGCAAAAAACAACTTTATTGTTGAATGAAGGGCAAGAATAAAAATCTACATTAGCAATTTCGAATGTCACAGTTACAGATAAACACATTCTTATTCCGCACATTTCGGAAATGAAATATACTTGGAATATAAAAAAAAGGTCGGTGAGAGAAAAACCTTGCCTGCACCTAATGTATTTCTTGAACTATTAGTTGTTGCTAAAATGAATTAAGAATAAAAGCTGAAATAAGCATGTAATTTCTGCAAGTACCCGGACATTTCTATGTAGCATAATATTAATGGAATTTAGCAATCAAACATACCTGACTGTGTACTTATCTTAATGCATGACTTTAAAGATATTAATTGATATTTGATTTAATGATATTAAATTCTATTGTTCTAGATCTTAAGTACACCGACGCAGATTCTGTTCAAGATATTAGTGAGTAAATAATTTAGATCGATTCATGTTTGAGTATTGTTATATTCAGACGCACCTCATTTAAACATTCATGTATTAGTATGCATCCGACTGTTTGATGATAAATGAATATATGATAACAAAATTTGTATACTTATCGACTACTCTCAAGGGATCAAAAGCTTTAATTTCTCGAAAAAGCAGCACTTAATTTTCTTTCGTATGCAAAGGAATTAATGCAAAAGATGAACTTAAAAGAAACATATAAATTTCCTTTCATAAAACTTTATAATACAACCATAGGTATTCATATTATGGGGAAGAAACATATGACATATACACAGTACTATAAAAGAAACCTAAAAATTAATTTTGTTTGTTTAATTTTGTTTAAAAAGTAATTATCATTATTTATTAATTAACCTGGAGCCTTGATCATTTAGTCATAAAGCCATAGCATATTTTATTTTCGTCAGTAATTTTCAGGCAAATGCATCACATGAAAATTTATTTATGAACTACAGTCGACCCCTGTTATAACAAACTTCAAAGGACCAAAGGTTTTGTTCGCTTTATCCGGTGGTTCGCTATATCCAAAAATGTGTATTCAATAACAATGTATTAAAAATGATAAAATCTATTAATGAATTAAATCGACTAAAATCGATTACATTAAACTGACACAATACATATTAAATTACGTACAATAGGAAAACATTGGGACCAAAATTCTCGTTCGTTATATCCGTGAGTTTGTTATATATCGGGTTCGCTATAACGGGGTCTATATTTTCAAAATAACTTATAATTTTACTTAGTTTTCCGGATAATATTTTTAGTTAAATCTAGATTCTTAATAATTACTCCAGAGATTTTACAAACCTTTTCATTCCTCCACAACGTCTTATCGATATTTACTGTAAACTAAATATATACATCGGATGAAAATTGATGGTTTAATAATTTTTTCCAATATTGATGGAAATTTAATGCCAATTTTATTGGAATTAGAAGCTTAATTTGATTTTTTAAAGGAAAAAAGTATCACTTTTCATTTCAGCTTTCGTAACTGAAAATTTTTCTAGGTTGTGTTAGAAAATAGTCATCAATTTCTGCTTTCATTGTTATCATAACAAAATAAAGGTAATTGGTGTAACCTATGTGGAATGTTAAGTCAATGGAGATAAGGTGTTAGGACTATTAAACACGTGTATATACTCATAATCTCTAGACCAGAAGTTCACAATCTTTTTCCTACCAACCTTTCTCTATCGACCCCTTTTAAAGAAAGATTTTCTTTATCGACCACCTGACATTTTTCTCCATAATATGCAGCATATAACATAATTATAATACTAATAATCGCATGTAACATAATTATAATACTAATAAAACACTTAAAGATAACAATTTGGCTAAGAATATGAACAGGGTGAATTGTACAAATCTTTATCTACACTGCTGGCCACTGTAAATGCAACACCCTGAAGGAAACATGCAAATAACATGAAATTTACAACATACATTAGCGGAGGTGAGATATGCAAATGATTAGAATTTCAGCGCAGACGCACATCACGCGTGCCTGTGGCGCCACTTCAAAGCGCTATTTAAGGCTTGGAGATTTCGACGATTTCAAGTTCGGCAATTGTGTTTTTCTTGTGTTTTTTTCAAAAAAACGATCAATTATGCCTCGTCGAAAACAGCGATCATCTTTTGATCAAGTATCCGAATTCGACAGAGGAAGAATAGTGGCCTACCGAGATTGTGGATTATCTTTCAGGGAAATCTATAGTCCTGTTGGACGAAACCAAACAACTGTAATGCGGATATGTGATCGTTGGATGCAGGAGGGTACGACGGACCGGCGTGTTCGATCGCATTCACCTCAGCGCACCACTTCACGTGATGACAGGCAAATTGTGCGCATGGCAGTGACGGATCGCTCAGTCACATCACGAACCATAGCACAGCACATGCAGTCTGTAACGCATCATCCAGTGTCTGCGCGTACCATTCGACGCCGTTTACAGCAGAGTGGTCTGTCCGCAAGATGTCCATTGCTTTGTCTACCCTTGACGCAGAACCACAGACGTCTCCGCCGCCAATGTTGCGATGACAGAAGGATGTGGACGGCAGAATGGAATGAAATTGTCTTTACTGACGAGTCACGCTTCTGTCTGCAACACCAGGATGGTCGTATTCGAGTCTGGAGACACCGTGAAGAGAGGATGCTGAACAGCTGCGTTATGCACCGCCACACTGGTCCTGCACCGGGTATTATGGTATGAGGCGGTATTGGATATCACTCTCGCACACCTCTAGTACGCATTGCCGGTACTTTAAACAGCCAGCGCTACATCTCCGAGGTGTTGGAGCCAGTTGTCCTTTCTTACCTTCAGGGCTTGCCCACAGCCATATTTCAACAGGATAATGCGCGACCACACGTGGCACGCATTGTCCAACGGTTCTTCGTCAATCGCCAAATTAAATTGCGTCCCTGGCCGCCTCTCTCTCCGTATCTTTCGCCGATAGAAAACATGTGGTCCATGGTTGCTCTACGATTGACCCAGATTCCATCCCCAGCTGCCACAGCAGATCAACTTTGGCAACGTGTGGAAGCTGCTTGGTCTGCTGTACCCCAAGAACTCATCCAACGTCTCTTTGAATCAATGCCGAGGCGTGTGTCAGCGGTGATCTCCAACAATGGCGGCTACTCTGGCTACTGATTTTGGCAGGAACCACACTTCACAGAAGTCTATAAATTTAATCATTTGATACTTGGTCAACATGTAATCTACAAAATAAATTTTGTTGTGATATCTCTTGTCTTTCTTGGTGTTGCAATTTGGGTGGCCAGCAGTGTATTTAAAAACAAGAGCAGAATGGTTCGGAGATTATTAGAAATTTTTTTTATGTAAAAAGAAAAAAAAATGTTTTATGAATAATGAATCTTAGGTCAATGGATTGCTCGCAGATTTTTTTTAAAACTATAACACACACACACACACATATATATATATATATATATATATATATATTAATTATTTATATATATTCTATCCATATACTTTAATCTACATCTAAAATAACTACCATATTTCACATAATTTTTTTTCAGGCAAATGTGTTGTAATGTACAAGAAATATCATAAAATTTGTTCACAAAACATCGCTGTTAAAAAAATTAGTAATATGTACTTACCTAAATTTAGATAGAAATTGTATAAATATACTAGATATACATGTATAAAAAATTTTAGCAATTTGTGACCATTAGTTTTGAAGAAATAGGGTGCACAAATTTGAAAATAACAGTTTTTAGAAAAAGCCATTTAATTTTTAATGTTTCCATAAATAACTTAAGTATCATCTTATACATTTTGGCAATAAAAGCGGGTCTAATATTGTAGTATCGACTTCATTCTTCTAAAGATTCCTTACATTTCATTCTTTAAAATTAAATCATAATAAAAAATTGAATTTTTTGAAGGTTTTAAGTGGACCTTTCCCCTTAAGGTCCAGTGGATTTCCCGCGTTCTGTCTAGTGTTGGTACACAAATAAAAGCCGACGGCGGCATTTTGCACATATACAAAAGCTTCATGACATTCGACTTTAGATGCGCGGATCACTCTTCCCTTTGCAAATCTGTATTTATACATATTAAAACGGATATTATTATCTAATAATTACATTCCTAAATAAATTAAACTTTAAAATAGAAAAATCTATCTTCGACCCTCAATAGACCCTTGGAATACTATAGACACTTTTTGAAATTCCATCAACCCCCAAGGGGTCCACCTGGACCCCGTTGGGAATCCCTGCTCTAGACTGTGCGGGAATTAAGACTGTTCGGACAATTATAGATTTTTAGATAAATTCTAAAACTAGCTTTACTTTTTCTGTTGTTTTAATCACTTTGCTTTTTATATTAATACTCTCCATCAAATAATTTTGATTTACAATGGATTAGTATGTAACGTTCTTAACATTATAAGGAATACAGTTTTTTTCTTTCGTCAGTATAATGGTGATTCCATTAAGACGTGATTTTTTTTCATATAAATTTTAAAAAATTATATGCATGTAGAAGTTAAGAATTGCATTACTGTTGCTGGTCATGCTATTAAGTGTTTAATAGCTTATTTTTTAATCCATTTTACTTAAAAGCTAAACGAAATTATTGGTTTACAGGACAATTGTAAAACCTGTTTTATGGTTCAAATCTTTGGACATTTACTAAAGTTCGCGAAAACCAATACTGACCATATTTGAAAGAAAAATTCTTAGGCTAATCTTTGGTTAAGTAAATATTGATGGTGTCTGGTGGAAAGATATAATAATGAGGTATTTAAATTATACGAAGATATCGATACTGTGAAATACTAGTATATTAAAATAAATCGTATGAAATTTGTCCGGCCAGATATACCGAAGGAATTCCTCTACAATAATTTTCAAAGATTATAAAAATAAGATTAAAAATTATTTTCAATAATTTTCCTCTACAATAATTTTCAATCACAATTCCTTATGGCACTAGACCTACCAGTGACTGATCCAAGACAAAGAAGGTACAACTGCGTACACAGTGGTTTTAAAGTCATGTATATTATCAACTGGAAAACCCTGGTCCACAGAGGGTTGAATGGAAGAATGTTCTAAGGAAGTCCCCTGCCCATATTGGACTGTCGTGCCAACGATGAAGATAATGATGATTCTTAATTATTTGACTTCATATGTAAAACTCGACAAAATTCAAATATATTCAGAAAAAAATGCCCAAGAAATGTAACTTGCATACGACACTTGTTGAAAAGTTACCAACATCGTCTTCCTGTTATCATCGAAAGTTTCTACCGGAAAGACTCGGGTTCGAATCCCGGCTAGACATGGACTATCCCCCCATACGAAGCAATGTTGATTCATCTATAGTTTGCTTCCAGAGAAAAGTTGCATTGATAGAGTGGAATGACATCAGACCATGTGCTAGCCTTATTGGGGAAAAATCTGATTAAAAATCCTATCATTCAATGAAATAAAATGAAAAATATAAAAGAAAACTGAAAAATACAAAAGCCATGTCATAGTCGATAATTCGTCATATCCCCGTGTTGAAAGTATTTTTCGCGAAACTAAAGATTAGTTGTAGTTATTTCTTGATAAATTTCTCTCAAAAAGAATTATTTTGGAAAAAAAATGAATCGGCAAATTTCAATCATGTCAAAAATAAAAGATCTTTGAGGCGCATTCTTTTAAATTTGTCGTTTTGAAAGTGATTTATAATTTCCTTTCTACGAGTTTCGACATCGCCAATTTCAGTTATAAGAAATGTGCATCATTCATCATATTTTTACTGAAAATAAGAAAATGTTTTTTTTTTATATTTTATACTAATTACATTAAACAATATATTTTGCTTTCTCTGAAGTTCTATAAATATTATTTATTCTGCAAATTGTTTGTTTTATATGACTTGTTTTTCGACATCGTTATTTAAATTGAACTTCTTCGAATGAACATTTTTATGTATGGTTTGAAGCTCGTATCTGATTAAATTGCACATTTGACAAAGAAAAAAGGATTTTTCACAATTGATTAACGATTTGATTCGTGTATCATGATATGAGATATTTTTCTCAATTTACTCTATTGCATAGAACATATATTAATTACCTCTCTAAAAATTTAACTTATGTTCTTCTTTTTATCCTAATATGATGACAAGTACAATGGATGCTTACGACAATGATACATAAAGGATATCATCTGCTCTATTGCATAGAACATAATTACCTATCTAAAAATTTAACTTATGCACTTCTTTTTATCCCAGTATGATGAGAAATACAATGGATATTACGACAATGATACAAAAAGTAGAATAAAGTTTTATGATCGACAGTATTTTCAATACGGAGGCCAAATTTATTTTCACTTTATATTCTCTAAAAGCAAAAAAGTGGCCTTGGGTTCAGTCATATCTGCAATTTAATATAAATGTCTTTCTATATGGGCAGTTGAAAAATTGATAGTTTAAATATAAATAACGCGACTTTGAACGTGTAAACAAATCTTATTTACAGAAAAGCATGCCAGATAGTTTCTTGGGAAAAACTTTAACTTCGCATAAATTGTAAATAAAAATTTGGGAAAATATTTTAAAATTTTACAACAAAGAGTATAATTTATATAATATACTACATTTAATAACTTTAAAATTTTCTTCTTAATATCATTTTTTTCTAGTGGTAGTTACTTTAATAACTGTTTCGCAATACCATGTTTTATTTTACATATTTACTTCAAATACACATACAGATAAATATTCAATGCATTATGTTCTAATTTCGTTTTATAAAAGACATTTGTTACTTATTCTTCGTAAATCAAACTATACATAGTGCGGGTTTTTAGGATATATATAGCATTTGGTATTACTTAATAGAGGAATCCGATAAGTGCTCTAAAGTGTGTGAACGTTAATTTTTATTCTACGATTAATGATAATGTCTTCTCCGGTATAAGCTCTTTCAACTTACACAAGGTTTCATAGTAAACCCTTGTTAAACAAGAAACGAAAAACCTGTATTTAACAAGAAGTTTGTGTTATATATTGTTTTTATGTGAGGCACAAATTAGGCACTTGCGTTTCCTTAGAAAACTGGAAATATGAAATATTCATTATAATCTTTTATTCGTTCTAAAAAAATAGCCTGTTACCTATTTGAATGACACTTCTAAATATTTTGCTGTGAGAAATTTATATTTAACATAAATATAATTTTTATTTAAACCAAATCACAGTTTCAATATAAAATTATTTATAAAAAACAGATGAAACACAAATATCACACTATTTTATGTATTACATTTATATATCGCACTGAAGTTTTTTTTAATTGTTCGCTGTCAGTTTCTGAAAGTTCTGTTCTTCTGGAGTAAATAACTGCTTACAGAAATAAAGAAAAATTCACAGGTATTGCATCTTTTCTTTACTATGACAAGTTAGGTATATTTAGATATCCAAATTACTCTCCTCCAAAGTGTAATCCAAACTCTGTTAAGGGACAGGCATATGTACAAAATGAAACACCAGAAACAGGGACGGGGATATTTGTTCTCTACTGTAGATATAAAATAGGATTTAAAAAAAGTCATAAAGAATATAAGCCCTATATAAATTCCCACCTAATTTTAATAGCCCTCCACTATTTATATTAAAACACAGTAATTATTCCTTTTTTCGAAACATAACTGTAAATTCTAAAATTTGTTTGAAATCTCGTTAACTATCGTTTATAATCTTTTCTACGGTACATAAGTTTATATTCAAATAAACTTAAGTTTATACTTAAGTTTATATTCAAATAAACTACTCGCAATAAAAGTTTAAAGTATATCATTTAAGTCCAAAAATAACGAATTATTAAAATTCCAAGTATAATTTAAATTCTGATAGCGTCACATTATTTATATAGGTACGTTTATATTTGGATACGTATATATATGAATATCGTTTAATATCGTTTATTTCGTAACACATTAAAAGCGATAAAAGCTCTTAGAGCATTCAACTAAAATATGTTCATTTAACTTTTCGTAACAGAATATTAGCAAGCACTTGCTAATATTATAAGATATGTTCAAGATAAACAGGCAATGAGAAGTTAAGAAACAACGCTATCTGGAGTTAATTATAACTTGGAAACTGGTGAAAGTTTTAAACTTGAAACACCTTCCATAATGTAAAAATTTATGCACATATTAGGAAACTTATTATGGAACATTTAAATTTCTGAATTTTTGAGTGTGTATCCATCTTTCCCGATATGTTAATTTCTCTGTCAGGAAGTACAATGGGTTATCGGCATTAGATAAATGGCGAAAGTTTTAAGTAAATGTGGCTTACTTATTTATTGGTATTACAGCCCATATTTATATAAATATGTCTATGTGTTATACATACACACATATAGATATATACAGGGTGCTTTTTATTAAACTGGCGCTACTCAGAGCTACCAGTAGCGCGATCTATCAGCCGGAATTCCACCGAAATTGATACAGGGACTAAGGACGACATGAGACGACATGGAAAGAAAAATAGTTCAAAAAGTCGCTGATAGGGGAAGATGGTTATCGTCTGTGGTTGTCGGCGCACAAGATAATTTGCATAAAACGCAAGTATAACATCAAAATTCAAATTCATGATTACATAGTTAATAGCAGCGCCAGTATTTTGGGCTATAAAGATTGTTGCGGAATCTGTTGCGCCATCGCTTTACAGAAGAAAGGGTCATCAGTCGCTTTTTTCACTTGCATGGCCACCTCGCTCCTCGGACCTAAACCATTCGACATCTTTATGTGGGGTTATTTAAAATCTAAGGTGTATCTTGGTGGAGTCTTGGAACTTGGCGGACCTAAAGGACAACATATGTCGGACTGTGATGGACATTCCTGGGGACATGTTACGTTCGGACGTTCAGAACGTAGTGTTCAGAATGCAGTGTGTCGTCCACCAGGATGATGGTCACATTGAAAGAGGGGGAAGTAGATTTGCTGCATAAAGCGGTGTTCCAGTGAAATTTTTTTGTTATTCATTTGTCTGCTTATTACAACTCTTTCGGTATTCATCCCTTATCTTTATAGCCTGAAATACTGGCGTTGCTGTCGACTACGTAGTCGTGAATTTGCATTTTGATGTTTTACTTGCGTTTTGTGCAAATTCTCGGGTCAACAACAACAGCGCCATATTTTCCCTATCATAGACTTTTGGAACTTTTTTTTCACGGAAACTCTTTTTCATGTTTGCCTTAGTCCCTCTATCATTTTTGGTGGAATTCTGGTTGATAGATCGTGTTACAGATGGCTTTGAGAAGTCAGTTTAAAACCCTTTATGTACTGACGGTACTTATGAGTACCACTTTCTTTAAACTCCTATAAAATGCTTTCTATTTGTATATTACTGTCGGAACTGTAAAGGATCGATGCTTTATACTTTCTTTATTCTTACTAGATAGCACTAGCAGTTTTAACGAGCCAATTTTTGGATGTAAATTCTATTTTAGCGTCCATTGTAGCGTTTGAAACAGCCATTTTGCGAATGTTATTTTCTATGAAACTTGCATCTTAGCTACTCTAAAACTATTGAAGATAAGTGAATGATATTTTTTCCATGTTTAATATGATCTTAGAGTATTAGTTCGCATAGTTGTTTAGCTATATGACATTCATATGTTGTTTACCGAGCAAATTTTTTTCTGGTACTTATAACTACCGTCAGTACTATGAGCCTTGTAAACAACATGGACTTAGCTATATAACAGAAAATTGACTTTTTGCGGTGTAGAAAGGCTTCAAATATGTGCTTTTTACAGTTTTGTGTTTATTTTTATGTTAATTAACAATGCTTGCTGAGACATCTTGGAAAGTTCAAACAAAAATTTGACATTTGAAATAAATTTTTCAAATTTGGCAAGAAGTATTTTCATGCAACTGTACTGGAAAAATATGAATGCGGAATAAATAAGATATATAAGATATACATGAATTTTATGAAAAATCTTCAAATGTTATTATTTTTAAAATTTTTTTAAACATTTGAATTGAAATAGGGAGTTTGGTGTTACATGAAAGATATCAGTGTCCAATATACTAATTCATATTTTTTATTTTATGATCTTTGTATTTTATTATTTTTCTGATATAGAACCACAAATATACATTCCCTGGATACATTATAAATTTACATTTCCTTAAATTTTCTTTCCACTTTCTATCTACAGATGATATTTTTTTTTTTTTTTATCCAATGCGGAGGCATTTGTATTCAAACATTGGCCCTTACTACGCCGCAGTTTTACTGTCCATTTTATTGTGGGGGCACCATATAGGCGGACAGCATTACCCCCTATGAAGGGACGACACAAACGGAGGCATTTTTCGCGGCGCAACGCTGGAACTCGATCTGAGCACCCTCAGCACCGAAAACCAGCGCGCTGTACCACTGGGCCGCCACAAGCCCGCATTTTTTTAATGTAACTGTACACATAACGCACACATGGGTGGTGTTGATAAGTCGGATATGCTACGATTAATGTATGACACAGACAGAAAATCAAAAAAGTGGTGGCATAGGCTCTCTTTTGCTATGTTAGTAATAGCATGTGTAAATTAATACATAATATGTACCGAAAAACATGAATCAATCTCTCTGTTAGAGTACAAAAGTCATGTAACACAGGGATTGCTTATGAAAGCAAAGACAGAACCTAAAGTAAAAGGAAGACCGAGATCAGCCGTAAATGTTGACTCAAAATACCTTCCAATTCTATCCTTAAAAAAAGAGATTTTTCAGTTACAAATGACATACAGTTTCAAAATAAATGATGCCATTGGCCAACATTTCTGTCAAATCGAGATCTCTGCGAGATTTGTGCATAAAGAAAAGTTCAATCATAACTTTATTCAAAATGCAACGTATCTAATTTTTTTATGTGTAAATTTAAAAAAAATTGTTTTTTTAATATAATCAAAGTTAAATTTTCATTATATTTAAAATTGTTTTGTGTTTCAGAATAAATAATTATATAATTCTTTAAACATTCTGATTAATTTTCAAAGTTTGAAGATTTTTGTAACCCTATAATACTGGCGATAGTTTAAAGTACCACTTCAATTAACTAGTGGTAATTAATTAAATTATAACAAGGTGAGTAATTTTTTTACATTTATTTGTTAGTTAGTATTGAATTAACATAAATAAAAATTTATGTGAGTTTTCATTTATTAATTCATAATGTGGTACATAAAGGGTTAATAAAAATGCCCCTGTTTTTATATAAATATATATATATATATATATATATATATATATATATATATAAAACCTGGAAAGCCAAAAGATGAATATCAACAGGTTTTACGTAGCTAACCGAATTCATTGAAAGCTTGAAATTTTGTATTTCTCTTTATGACCTTGAAGAACTTCAAAATAAGTTGATGAAGCTATTGCAATATACCATTAGCTCATAAAAATTGTTTGTTCATGAATTGATGGATCCCTGATTGAGTGTTCGTATCTGCTATCCATGATTTGAAATCTGGAATTCACCTCAGGTCTTTTCTCTAAAACTTCACTCACAGAAAAATGAGGTAAAAGCTGTAAAGATCGATTACTAGTTGTTGTAGTAATGCGTTTTAGAAATGATTTATTTTTAGTTGCAATAAACTGTTACGAATTTTAATTCTACCAAACAACTCCGGCGGTTGAAAGTTATGCACTATGTGGGTGATTACATTAAAAAAAATAGATTAGTTTCACTGGAACTATTGTGTTAACTTTTTCGGTTATAATTTTGTATGTTATAATTTTGTATTTAAAATACATATGATGTTCTTATGATTTATTTAAAGGTAGAATAAAAATATCGCTAATAAATCAATGTTTCATAATGTACTGTTTCGATTCCATTATCGTAATAATTATAAAAGTTGGTCTCTAAAGAAGATTGCAATTCTATTGTAAGAATAATTTGTTTTAGTTCTGAGCATTTGAGCTCTTAAATAATTCATGTGCCATAAGTAAATGTAATTCTCTCAAGAAGTATTTAAATTTGTACCCCATTGCACAGATAATTTCCGGTGAATCTATAATCTCGCCAGATATATTTGTAAACTTCACGCAGAGAACGGAAATGGGAAGAAGGAAATAAGGTGCTTGATGTATAACTCAATCTGGTACCGAAAGATAGAGGAATGTAAGAGTAAAAATGAGATATGATTTCAAACGTCCGATTTCTTATTATTGAAAAAAATATGATGGAAAGAGCGGATTTCTCACTCTTTTATTTATAAATCGAAAAAAGAAATGGGTTGAAAAAATCAACAGAATGTAAGGAAGTAATTTTTTTATTAATTTAAATAAGTAGAAAAAGTGCCCGAGGAAGCCTAGTAGTAACACTTTGGGTTTTGAACTGGGATTGCTCGGTTCGAATCCCAACGAACGCCATTAAATACCCTATTGTCTAGGCCAAATATGGGCACGTTAGACTGGAAAGTCGTCCTATGAGGTTAGGGTGAGAGAATGTATGAGCACCCCAGATGTCGCACCTTGGGAGGGGGGCTTAGTCAAAATTGATGTAGCACCAGGGGAAAGTGTTGGTGACCCTATTGAAAGCAATCAATGAGTCCTGTGGTTAAAGTGCAAGTGTCTTCATTGACAACTGTCCCACATTGGAAAACAACACAAGTTAGTATATCATTAATTTATACTTTTATTTACACTTATACTAACTTATTTCCATGTACGGTGAAATCCTGTCTGTGGTAGACAGTGGTGGATTGTTCAAGATTTCGTTGTTTTGAAAGTCTGTAGAAGGCCTTTCTCGCTTCTGGTAATTGTTTCTCGCTCTAATTTACTGACAAGGCTAACAAAAGAAAGCAAAATAAGGATGGATTTCAGTATTAAAATTAATTCTGAATGTATTAAAAATGTTGAGCCAAACTGGATTCAAATAAAATTATTTTATTCCTTTTCCTTTATGTTAATGTTTTATAGGGCTTGTGGGGCCCAATGGTACAGAGTGCTCATTTTCGGTGCTGAGGGTTCTCGGATCGAATCCTGGTGCCGCGCCGCGAAAAATTCCTCCGTTCGTGTCATCCCTTCATAGGGGGTAATGCTGTCCACCTAAATGTGCCCCAACAATAAAACGGGCAGTAAAATTGCGGCGTAGTTTAGGCGAATGTTTGACGACAAGTGCCTACGCATTGGTAAAAAAATGTTAATGTTATATAAATAAATTTATTTAAGAAAAAAACATTTGATTAAACGTAAAATATACGTTATGAAAAACAGGATTCTTAATTCATAGAAATAGGAATTTGTAGGGATTATATATACTATACGAAAAGAAAAATAATAAAAATCTTAAAATATTCATGAAAGTATAGGTAATTGTAGTAGTGGTTTTCCGGTGGTATCATAGCAGTTTTAAAATATTAGTTATATGCGACATTTATTTGCTGCTACTTAGTGTGAGAAAGTTTCAGGTCGTCGACAAACTAGAAAACTGTTTAAAAGGAAAGCTTAACCTCTAAAATGTTGCGATCTTTACGAAACGTGGAGTTTGAACAAGAATTTTGCAAACTTAAACATAGAGGTTAATTAAAGCATCAAAGGAAAAGTTTGAAAATTATAGCACATTCTACACTCTTAATTAAACAACATTATGGAATTTCTATATTTATACAACATTTATTTGTTGACTTATTTTATATTTTTACTTTTGAAATGATGAGAAAATAATATAATAAATTATGAGAGTTATAAAACTGCAAAGAATATGATACCCGCATATAATGAACGCATAAAGTTTTGCTTTTAATCTGTATGAAGTTATGCATAATGCATCGTAAAAATTCATTGATGCTATTTGAAACAATAGATTTAAGTTACTTTTTATGTACTCCTTTACAAAATGAAGCGAAAACTCTCACCCTTTACTGGTCGATATGATAATTAATCGATTGTGGATAGTTAATGTAATAAAATGATGTAATCGATATAGAACGATATAATTTATCAAGTATGCAATGTAGTCTATCATCAGCTTCTTTAAACCAAAATATTCATTTATAGCACTAATTATATTGCTATACATTTATAATTTTTCCCTCTGACATAAAAGCAGAATTCGGACTCAGAAATCAGCAACTGAACTTCTGATTTTTGGACAAGTATAAACAGCATTACGCCAAGCCATACCATGAATTCCTTGTAGATCCCAACGTCATTTTATTCGTAGATTGTATAGACAAGAGAGTTTGTGTCTATGAAACAAGAAATTGCATTCATCATTCATAAATTCTCATACCTAAACTCATTTATTTTAAATTCATTACAAGGAAAAGGATACAAAAATTATCGAATATTTTCTAATATGTCAGTTCTAAGATAGTAGACATATAGTAAAAGGAGTTTCATCAAATTTTTGCAAACGATCACCGAATGGTAGTATGTAATTTTATTACGTAGTTCCAACTAATCACCTTTGGGTGATTATTAATGAAATTACTTTTGGTAGACGTTCGATAAAGGTACCACCTATTAAGGTTACTGTGGGAAACTCTGTTGGATTCGCTCACCTCATTAGCGCCATTTACACGTACGCTCTTTCGCGAGTGCTTGGAGCGTACGGGATTGCGCGCAGGAAAACTTGCAGTACTCTCCAAAGCAGCTTTCCCTTCCTCTCCGACACCTTCACACGTGTACTTAATGGCGGGAGATCGTGGTTTCACGCTGGAAAGAGCGTACGTGTAAAGGGCACTATTGTCAACCTATGGAGAAAACGTGTCCAAAGATTGATTACTTGGATTTAAAGATTTGAAAAAAAAATGTACTCCATAATTGAGAAAGAAATTTTACCTCTTAGGGCATTTTTCGTTTTTTAAAAAGATGTAAATAATATTTTAAAATTTAAATTATTCGTGGGAAAATCTGATATAGTGTGTTTTAAACTCTTCTAAATTCCTTTGGTGGACGAAATTTATAAAATGAATTTTATAAAATGAATCCTGTTGCAAGGTGCAGAAAAGTTCAAGCTATCTAAAAATACCATTTTTATTGGATTATCAGCGTATATGTAGCTGTAAATAGTAGACAGATTTTCTCCATTGTTAAGCATTGAGGTGAGCGAATCCAATAGGGTTAGTACACAGCCGCCTTAAGCTTCCTGTAAACAAGAATAAAATTTCGAGTTTGCCATAATTCCCATGATATTGCCCTAAAAAGCTTTGAAAATATGTTCGATAACCAATCAGAATCACAGCCTTTTTAAGACATGTTTCATAATGTATTTCTTTTCCACTTTATATAATTTTATGTCATATGACTGCCAGTCTGTTAACTGGAAGAGGAATCTTTTCACCGCAAACATGACTTTTCTGTTCTTGGAATTCAGAAAAAAGTCTTTAGATCGAAATGGAAGTTCTAAGCGGGAAAAATAAGAAAAGAAAATGTTTGAACTTATGAAAGACTGCTAACGAAATATGATTGATGCTGCCAAAAGCATTTATGCAGGGATAACCGATAGAAAATTACAGAAAAATAATTTCGATTCTTGAATTATCTATTCTTGAAACGGAAAGATTGGTGAACATCAATAAAGTATCTGAAAATAAGCCATCAGTTTGACAAAAAATAAAAATTAGACTCGATTCTTCACAACCAATAATTAGAAGTTAAGAAGTTTCCATTTCTATATAAAATGTAACTTTTGCCTTTCTTATTTGTGTACATAATTTTCAACTGTTTTATCCAGTCTCAGTCGGAGTTTGATGCTATCCACTGCGCACATACTTAAAAATATTTCCTTTAATAAAAATGTTATAATCAATACGTAATCAGATATTGTAAGTGAGTATAAGGGGACCAGTGCATAAAATTTCTTTTTTTTTATTATTTAAACCCATTCTGCATGGATTTTCGCTCTTGTAATGTTTCATCATACAAAGCGAATGCCAGATATGGAAATTGCAAATATATACATCTCCTGCTTAATAGGCAGCCTTTTGCCTGGGTATTTCCCTTGCTATGGACTCATCGGCAAGGCATAGTCGATGAGTACACTGGAAAATCCAAATGAAGAATTTTTTACAGATGACTGACAAAGTGAAGCCAACCAGTCCACTTCGGAAAGCACCACCCTCTGTCATGGTGGTGCAGAACTAAGAGTGCTGCCACCCACTTGGTATAGTAATTTGCATCGTGACCTTCGAAGCAGCATGATTGGGTTCAAATCCCTAGTAAGGCGTGGACGTTCCCGTGGTGTTCCCTCACGGGGAGCAATGTTAGGTCACTTAAATGGTGCTCATATAATAAAGTAACCAACACGATTTTGCTGTGTTGATGGGGCGAGTGTCTCCAAGAGTCAAAGTGTGTGCTGCATTAGGAAATAAAACTTGATAAATGCATTTTGTCCTTGAAGATGACAAAATGCATCGATCACACTCTGTTGGGTGGAGGCAGTTGGAAATTCAATATGGACCACAAGTGTACTGGACATCCTTGGAAATCAAATAACCAAATTTCTCTAAATTTCGACTAGTGACTGACAAAGTTCAGTCATCCAGTCCACTTCAAAAAGAATTAGTGGATACGTGGAGTTTAAAAGTTTTTTTCATTCTTAAAAGTTTTTTTCCTAATGCGGAGGCACTTGTCATTAGACTCACACAATATACCTCAAAAACTTGTTGGCTTCTTTATTATGGGAGCTCCCTATGAAGGAACAATTCAGGAACGTTCAAGTCTTACTCAGAATTTGAACTCAAGCCCATTACGTGGAAGTTCAAGGCCTTAAACACTATACCATTAGTCTTTAGCCTTTTTAATAGTCAACAACTCCTTGAATCTGAAAATAAGCTCTCGCACCCCCTGATAAAATGTGTTTCTATTTTTTATTTATGTAAAGACATTTATTGCAAGATAATTTATTTATTGCATAAAAAATTAATACATTTACAATACATGCTATATTATTATATATAAAACAATATCTACATTTTTAATGGTTATGTTGTTGTTGTTTGTTCATAATTATCTCATTTATACCCAAGTACACTGACGCATTCGTTTAAAAGTAGAAATATTTCTGTCTTACAACACGGTAAGGAGAAAGTAGTGTAGCTTTTGTCTGGTTTCAGACGTAGTGTGGGAGAAGAGAATAAGATATGTTTCTCATAAGCGGTTAGGTGGTAATTAGAACCTTCTCACACGACCCCTAGAAATGCTCTCTCGCACACCTAGGGATGCCCGGACTCACGGTTAAGAACCACTGCACTATACCATGTAAAGGTTTCTTGTAGCATTTGCCTACTGTATAATTTTTAACACTAAACTTGTGGTTATATTTTTATTTTTGTTAAATGAGGAAATTGTACTGAATAGAGTTGATCAAACAAATAACTGTTGTTTGGCAGACTCAAAGACCTAATCAAGTAGAAATATTAAATAATGAGATTAGGATGTTTCACATGCACATTTCGTGTGAGTCAATTCATAATGACAATTCTATTGTTCCTATTGATAACTCAGTATCATGTTTACTAATAAGTGTATGCAATATATCGAAGTATTTCGTTATTTACCAACGATTTTTCTTAACTTAAGGATTATTCTCTATGAATAGCCCCATTAGTATTACAAATGTATATTTTGTATTTATTGTAACAGCACAATGATAATATAACTAATTTGGACAAAACTATCGAGCTTTTGAGAGGATGGAATTTAAGTCAGTGGGGCATATACAGAAGGTCGTTCGCACTTTTTGGAAACGATTTTGTACTTTATTTTGGAGTTCGCATTTTGAGATAAAAATTTGAAAACTTCATAATAACTATCTGCTACTGTTTTGTTTTCATTGGAATAAAAAATAAAAGATTTATTTTGAAAATGGCTCCTAAAATTGATAAATGACTCGAAGGTTACGTAACTGCGATTTCCGAGGAGAAATATTCGTATCAAAAAATTATAAAATCGTGTAAAAATCGAAGTTATGGCATTTCATAAAAAGGCATTTATAATATATTAAATTTTAAAACAAAAAAGTCTAACCGAAAGCAAAAATGAAAACATGACCGCAAAACATCATCCTAAGACTGTTCGAACGCAGGTAAATATCAAGGAAGTGAAGTCTCTTATCCTAAAAGAAAATATGGCGACTCAAAGATCCATTGAATTGAAACAAGGAATGTCTTCTGATATTGTAACTAAAACCAATCATAAAGATTTAAAGTTAAAAAATATGTTTAAACCTAAAGTTCATCTGCTTTTTCTAAAGCATATTGCTGAAAGAAAAACAAATTGTAGAAAATTATATGAAAAACACTTAGCTGCTGAAAAATGGAAATTTTTGGTAGCACTCGATGAGGCATGGGTGACTGTAATAAAAAACGATCAATTTTCTAATGCTCAACTGACGGGAATGACCGTACGAAACGGCTTCGTCAGTGTACAGAAAAGTCACTGAAGGGGTTCATGATAGTTGCAGGATATTGTTACAACGTCAAATTAAAAATTAAAAAAGTCTCAAGTAAAGCCAAAATTAATTCACTCTACTATCAGCAGAATATTTTAGAACTAATTTTTGAAGACGAAATTCTAGCCTTATATGGAAAGGACATTGATGAAGTTGAGTTTCATATGGACAAAGCCTCTAGTCACACGTCTAAATCAACTACCGCTTATTTCGCAAAGAAATAACAGAAACAAGAATAAAGTGTATCCCATTTATGAAACACCTATAAAATCACCTGACGTTTCTCCAATGGACTTTTGCGCTTTTGGTTTATTACAACGAGCCTTAGGAAAACAGCATCCAAGAACACTGAACGGACTTCGGAAACGGTTCAAGAGGAATGGGGTAAAATTGACATGGCGGTACTAAGACAAAGTTTACTTTCACGAAAAATTCGAGTTAGAGCTATTGTCAACACCCATGGCTATCAAGTAGAAGCAAATCCTTGCAAAAAATATGGCATTCATACATAAAACTTAACTATCAAAACCGTTTCCATAAAGTGCGAACGACCTTTTGTACAAAGCAGTTTTCACTTGAGTCACGAAGGCAAAAACAATTTATATATTTAATCTATAAAGTGTAATTAAAAATATATTTCCTGTTACAAAAATATGAGAAGGTTTTTGCTACATACAGAGGGATAAATCAGTATCCACAAATGTAATATTCACCATGTAAAGCAATAGAGCTACTTTAAAAGGAAAGTTTTCAGAGTAAATTCACTATTTAGAAGTATAAATTGAGACTATTTAAAGTAGCTTAATTCAGTTTAATACAGAAGGGGTAAAGTTGTTTTAAAAGCGTGTTATTTAATTACTGTTATAATAATAGAAGTAAATGGCTATGCTGGCGCAGAAATAAAATATGACGCAATGTGCTCAAACATTTTGATTAAAATGCTGATGTAACAATAATTCGAAGTACAGTGCCATTATTTATTTTCTTTATCGTATATTGAAATGATATAAAAATCAATAACATTCTTAAGTATTTAAATGCAGCTACATCATTTATTAATGTTTAAACAGCTATAAATATTACGTAATGTTACCTTTGGGCTAAGATAAAAACATGAATAAATAAAATAGTTTAGAATGATGTTCATGAAATACGTAACAGTTATTATATTAATATTTTAACCATATATTATAAAGAATTCCAAAAACATTAAAATGCTCTTTAAAGATATATGCGTAGTTAGGACACTAAAATTAAATATTAATAACTTCCTTTAAATACCCTAGGCATTCAAAAAGTACTTTACAGAGCGTTTTCTAGATTTCGTCACATGTAATGTATTATTCATATCGATATTATTAAACATCCTAAATTTATGAAAATTAAGATTTCATATAAATTCAAAAAATAATATTGCTGAAGATTTCTATCGAGCTATCAAAATATTTCTAAAGGATTATAATAATTCATTTGCATTATTTAAATGGACAAAACTGATGCCTGCATATATTTCTTACCAATTTCAGCAGCATCACAGGAGCCATCTGGATCATTCTAATTCTATTTAGTTATGCCTTTATACGCAGCTGTCAGTTATACAGTACTTACATGAATTGAAATTTTTGGGTGTTCGAATTTGTTGTGAAGTCTTTAAAAGATCCATAAGATGTAAAAGGATTACTGGAATTAATATTTAAGACATTAATATGTAAATTTGTGCAACATTTGACGTATTTGTTGTTCCACCCATACACACCACGAATTTGTTAGCTCCTTTATTATTGGAGCACCATATAGGTGGGGCCAACATAGCGCCCTAATCTTAGCCTTGTCCTCGTACAAACGGGAATCGAACCCACAACCTGGCGGTGAAAGCACTTGGAGAATACCCATGTGCCAAACACTTGCGTCCCCCGGCCGGCTTTGACGTTTTTGTTTTATCGAACGTATAAATTTGTCGATTGATATAGAGATCGATAAACTGAAAATTAATCCATTATAAAGACTGAAGTCATTCAAGATGTTATTTGTCTGTGAACCCATAACTGTGTCCATCTTATGGACACCGTAATCATTAAAGTATGGGAGTTACTCCCTGAATTTACCCTATATCAAAAATAAACATATTACGTTCAATATATGCGCATATAATTGTTCAATATATACGTATAAATAAGTGCATAAATCTTACCAAGAAGTAACTATCCAATCATTAGTTTGCATGGCAACAAACGGTTACAAATCCTGAAAAACTGTGATATCATTTTGCTTTAAAACCCGAAAGAAATAATAATTGCCATGAATTTGATATACCCGGTGCATAAAGACTGCTGTGTACTAACCCTTTTGGATTCTCTCACCTAAATTTTTACCTATGAGAAAATTTGTCCAAGGATTGCAAAATTGGATTTAAATATTTTTTTTTTCAAAAAATTGTATTCCGTAATAGAGAAATAAATTTTACACCCTGGGGCATTTTTTTGTGCAAATAATATTTTAAAATTTAAATTATTCATGGGAGAAAAATCTGGTATAAGGTAATTTGGGGTAACTGGGCCATAGATTTTCAAATTTTTTATATACTATACTTTTAACACGTTAAATTTATACCAACATTTATAATTTTCAAAAACCTTTTTTATTACATGCATATTAGTAAGTCTCGGGGAGTCTTTTTAAGCTATGATATTTATTTTTATTATACATACTAGCTGAAAACCCGCACTTCGCTACGGAGTACATTCAAAGTAAAAACATCGGTCAATGTATGCAATTAATGCCAATATATATATAATAAATACGACGATCAATGTATATAATTGATGTAATATATATATATATATATATATATATATATATATATATATATATATATATATATATATATATATTTATAAAAAATTCGTAAGGGATATTTTTATAGACAAAATAATGTAGAAGAAAATATTCAAATTAAATCTAATATAAAGAATACTAAAGAATATAGTACAGTTTCTAGAACATTTCTTTTACTGTATTTTAATATTTTTTTGGATAATGTCCAATCGTCTGCCGCATTAGCAAGAAAAAAAAATATTTTTTGTCTATTTAGTTTTTATGCACGTGACGATAAATTTATTTAAAGTACCAGAAAAAGAAGTCACGTGATCAGCATTTAATAAATTAAATTCTAAAAATTAATCTTTAAAAATTCACCAAAAATCAGGAAATGGAGGTAAAGATTCGAAAAAGATTTCATTTTAAAGGAATTCTTATGATCTTTCTTGTGATATAAATTTTATAACCCTCAAATTATTATTTTAATTGCAAACTTTAAAAAAGTAAAAAAACAGCTTAAAAATTTAATTTTAAAAAAATCTAAGAAGAATTTTTCAAAAATCTCTCTTAGTGCACCCCTACACTATAAGAAGAATCGCCATGCAAAATTTCAGCCCTTTAAGTCCAGCGGTTTAGTCTGTGCGTTGTATGTCAGTCAGTCAGTCAGTCAGTGAATGAATGAGTCAGTTACGGAACTGTTTTATATATATAGATTATATATAAATATTGTATATATTTTAAATACAGGTGAGCCAAGTTAGCCTGATAAATGGGGTAAGTGGACCACCCAGGTCTATTTCTCATAAGAAAGAACCGAATATTTGACTAGGTAACTGGGTCCGATGCTTGTATATCTAGAAAAGGAAAAAAATATACCCCCATTTAAAAATAATTTTTCAAAGCAATTACCAAAGTTGCAAGATAGATTGTTGCGACCACTGGAAAGAAAATAACACACAGAGTGGAATTCCCACCTAATATGTAAAGGAAAAATCTAGAAGGGGATGGCCCAGTTACCCCATGGGCCCAGTTACACCAACTTACCTTAGGGTGTTTTAAATGGTTATAGAGTCCTTTCAGGGCTATAGCCCGGTGATGGCCAAATGGCTAGGGCGCTGGCATTCGGTTCAGGTACCGTGGGTTCGTGTCCCACTGTTGCCATGGATGTTTGAAGCAATTCGAAATCGTCTTCAATCTATGGATCCAGGTCTTATTAGGCCTCATGTAGCAAAAAGATGAGCATACCACTCCAAACCAAACCAAACCTTTGGAGGGCGAAATTTATAAAACGATTTCCTTTGTAAAGTGCAAAAAAATTAGACTATCTGAAAATGCTCTTTTTATTTGTTTTTAGCATATATGTAACTGTAAATAGTAGACAAATTTTCTCCATAGGCCAACATTGAGGTGAGCGAATTCTATATATGAGACGGTGAAAGGCAAAGTGATGTAAGTCAGTAAGTCAAATGGTGTAAGTCCAAAGCGTTTTACTACAAAAACTACAAAAAATTCCACTCTAAATTGAAGAAATTATAATTCATTATAATTATTATAATATTGCAAATAATAATTATTTGTAATTCCACCATAAATTGAACATGGAAATTACATTTTTGCCCTCAATTAAAAAAAATATTATATATATCACACACATTTATATATATATATCACACACACACACACACACACATATATATATATATATATATATATATATATGTGTGTGTGTGTGTGTGTGTGTGTGTGTGTGTAAGTAAGTAGAACTGTAAATAATAGACAAATTTTCTCCATAGGTCAACATTGAGGTAAGCGAATTCAATAGGGTTTGTACAAAGCAGCCATAATGTTCTCCTTGACATAAAATTTTAGTATGAATAACTGTAATTTTTGCATCAAACAATATTTACTTGTTAAATAAACTATAAATAAAATATAGATAATTTTAAATAAAATTTTTACAAATAGTGGAAGCAATTAAAGTTAGAATAATAGGCTTATATATTTTTATTTTGAATCTGAGTAGAATTAGAAAATCATATCTAAAATGGCACAACAAACGTTTACGGATAAATATTATAACAACGCCAAGTAATGCTTTAAACTTTTGACCCGCAGAACTGTTCGCGAACTATCATGCGATAATATACCAGCAAATATTTAAAGAGCCCTCAAACACCCTCCGAACGGAATAATTTTGAACTTAAATTGAATCACGATTTGCAGGTTTAATTTCCTCTTCCATGATTTTCAATTAGTCACCGGAAATAGGGTGGACCTTCAGCAGAATCTGTGATAATACATGATTTGTGATTCAGATTGCGAAAGAGGGACCACGATAAGGAATATTCAATGCATGTCCCGAATTAAATGTTTCATGTTTCTTCACATGATTTTGACGTAGTCAATTAATTCCCTTTTACACGGGCATCATCCAGGAGATAAATAACGCAGATTGTTGTATAAAATATTCAGACGTCATTAAAGACAGGGCTTTTGGGGGTACACATGTTTTATAGATACAGTAAATGCATTTTAGGTGTATTTCAAATTGTCTTTGCTAAATTAAAAAATTCAAATGAATAAATATTTATGCATATGCTAAACATATTACGTGAGACCTTTTCCGCATTACACATTTGAGTTTACCATGTATATTATACTCTAGCATGTATATTATGTTACCATGTATATTATACGTTATCATGTATATCATGTATATTATATACGTTATCATGTATGACGTTACCATGTATATTATACTCCAGCAATAAGCTGGAGGTGTACCAGTTTTAAAATAAGATAGAAATGACTTGTATGAACATGAAAATGAGGCTAACTCCATTTTTTTAAAAAGGAGAGTTGGCCCACTATTCAAATATGTCTTCATATGTATTATGTATGTATATAAACATACACACGAATATTCATATATATTATTTTAAACATAATTCAAAGCGGGTGCATTTTTGTTGTTTGCATTTTCCGGCAATAAAAATAATATCTGGTTTGTTATGTTCCGGCCAGGGGGACATAAGTCACAAAAGCACAACACAACAGAAAAAATGATTCACGTGTTTTTCTTTCTAGAACTATAGATCTACAGAAATAAATACAACATTCCTAAATGGGAATTTTAAAACTGAGGAATTTATACATAAACCCACACTTTGGAAATATCATAAATGTTAGGGAAAAATTGTCTGTTTACAGTACTTATAAAGTTATCGGGGAAGATGAGAATGATATATGCATTTAACAAATTATTACAAATTTCATAATATATAATTTATATGATGTTCAGCATACACTATACGAATAAATCCCTACCTTCTGTTATATTCTAGAGAGAAATATTTTTTGTAATGGGATTATGAAATGTGAATTCTTCCGCTGTTATTGTTGTACGCAAGTATCGGTTTACGTAGTAATCATACTATTGTGAAGCACCTATCATGTAGTAAACAAACGTAAAATGATACCATTTATGCTGAAGATATCTCCTTACGAATATTTATTTATTCTTAATGGAGGGACATGGCGAATGTTATTTCTGGCCGGACATCGATATCGAAAATGAATTCGGAAGTTATATATGACATTTTCACGCGTGCGAATCTTTTTTGGATGAAACGAATATAAGCATAAATAGTTGTTAATTATCTTTACCATCGACAAAGGACTTGTTTGACTATGGTTCTAGAAGTTCAGCCATAAATACCACCATTATTTAAATATGTTGTTTATATATTTTTAAAATTTATCTGAAATATATTTTGAATTTGTATTACAATTTAATATTTATGATATTTTATTGCGCATATTCCAAATTACTATTTCATTTTTAAAGGCTCAAATGTACCTTAAAAGCTAAAATTCTCATAAAATGTTAGAAAAGCTTCAATTTAATATTTATAGCATTTTAAATAGATAGAGGGGAAACTGATGCAAGAATGCTAAATTTTAAATGTTTTTAGCTTTCGAGTTTTAAATTATAGTGCTATTGTTGCGTCATACGAGTAGTTGCGTCAAATTGGGTTTTCGACAATAAAGCCAAAAAATAAATAAAAATAAATATTTTTAAATTTTGCACTGCTAAAATTTTTCCTTTGTTTTTGCTGAGTGTTGGTTACAATTGTTTTTTTTTCTTATTTCAGAGTTTACACAGTTAATGACGTCACAACCCCGAGCGTTTGTTACAACCATCTGAACTCATAATCATGAACATTGTCTAGTTGTAAATGCTTAACTGTGACGTTTAAACGTTTAAACTGAAAGAAAATAATTCACTACCTTTATTCTAATTTTTTTTAGGTTTAATACACTTTTTTTTCAAAGATCTTCAACATAATACATAATGGGATTTTATAATTCAAGCATTCAATATTGAACTATGTCTTTTGATAAAACATCTCATTTCTACAATCTGAAAAAAAGACCCCTTTGTACATTATATCAGCTCTCGGACGGAAGGATTATCCTTTTGTTTTCCCCTTTAAGCGCAATCATTAGTCGTGAGACATTCGTCATTTGTTATTTATTCCCCGCGAAGTCTTGTTTGTTACTTAATTGTGGGAGCACCCTTTTAGCTAGCCCGCAGTACTCCCTATGAGAGGACAACACGATAACGACAAAGCTTTATTTGGGATTTGAACCCAAGGCCACCACTATACCATGTGGGCCCATCACTATACCACTGTACCATGTGGGCGACGGAAGGGTTAAATTTGAAGTACGTAGTACGTCTAGGAAATACTGACAGGAAAATGGGATGAATGAGTGCGTGCGTTTGAACATATTTATACACATACATACATACATACATACATACATACATACATACATACATACATACATACATACACTTAATTATTTATATAAATAATTTGTATTTATATTCTGTATATGATTTGTATTCACCGATATTTCTAATTTAACTATTTTACTTTGTTCAGACTATAATTCAGACTTAAATTATTGGAAATATAATTCAAATTTAATAGCTTGAATTACTTTATCTATATTTATTAGGGATATGGTTTATTTAATATCGTATGTATTATAAGAGGATACATGAATCTTGTTTATTCGTTAGTGAAGAGTTATAAAAAACCTTTGGTTCTGTGCACTAATACTAGAGACCTGTTTGGAATAACTGGAGGCAACTGAACGTAACTTTATAAAAACCATGTGTCGTGGGGTACGACATGCTAAAAGTTCGAAAAGAGCAGACAAACCAATTAAGGTGAACAAACGGGGTGCAAAATGAAAGAATGAAATGGCGCCAGCCGGTACAAGAAACCGGAAGAAGGATAAGGAATTGAAAATAGCAGTTAAAAGACGGAACAACGATGGGGCTACTAAAAGGGGACAATGAAGTAAAATGGGGATTATTGGCAAAAAGGAAACGACCCCACACATTTGAGATGTTCTGGGAAAACAAGATTCCTAGAAGTGCAGGGGAGAGTCGAAGGCTGAATTGTTTTAATGAGAAACGCCCCTCACTCGGAATGGTCAAGAAAGAAGATATAGGGGTTGAAATTAACGAATGGAAATTGAAATAAGAGAAATAATATATCATGACTGACGAATGAAATGAAAAGGGAGGAACGTTGAGAAGAAGATAAAAAATAGAGAGAGTGAGAGTATCAATGACTGTATTTGGTGCTCAGACTCAGGACACTGCTATGAGATAAGCAGAAAACGTAACAGAGAATTTGAGGGTCTCCGTTAGATTGCACCCAGATTCAACACATTGCCACGAGATAGTAGCCTCATAAGAGAGAAGTTCTCAAAAGAGCATATGCGAGATTGCGCCCAGACTCAGTGCATCGCTATAATCCTGCAAGCCAACGATGAGAGGAAATAGATGAGTGCCCGAGCCAAAAAGATTGCTTGACCCCTGCAAGCCAACGATGAGAAGGAAATAGATGACATCGGAGCCGAAAAAGATTCCCTGACCTCTGCAAGCCAGCGGTGATAGTTGACCGGAGGAAAACCTGTCCTGCCTTCACAGCCCGCTAATCGCCAGACATCGTCCCCTGCCGTCCAGCGAAATTTGATGAATGCGTCACCGGCGAGAATTGAATCCGAGAAAGATACCCCAATCGATGCAAGATGACATGCCGGTGATTGATCCCTATGCAGTCTACAAAAATGGAGGTGACATTTAACTACTAATTGCCAAAGATTCAATAAACCCCCGAGTCATATAATACAGGCTAAAATTAGGAGATAATAAATTGCGTACTGAGAATGAAATCAAATTAAATGAATGAAATAATATAATTGAATAATCAATTGAGATAGTGAGTGTTTTTCTTTATGCGGATATAATTATCAGTAATATAATTTAGTGTGTAATCATCTATGTGTTTATGTTAATAAATCACTGTATTATTTAGAATTCAGAGTAAGGGTGTCATTACCTACCACTATACTAAATCACGACCAACCAAAGCCCTATGACACCATGCTTAATGTCCTTAGGCCAATTTTTTATAGGTTTAAATTATTTTAACTATTATATTAAACTTTTAACTGTTATATTAATTCCTTTAACTATTATAATATATTATAAAAAATAGTTATAGCATAATCTATACATAGTTTTATATCTCACTTCGGACCATCAAAAACAGTGTACTAAAGTATTACTGTATGTTTCTAATTTTTTATGATTATATTTACGCATGATAAAGAAAAGTCTAATCATGTATCAGGAGAATAGCTTTACTTTTATACCATGAAATAAATAAAATGAAATTAATGTTGTAAATCCTCATCTCTCTTTGGACACTTATATAATATGCTCAAAGTACTCATAGATAAAAGTAATTTTATGCAAATAAACCTTGACCTAACAGAAAAGCAAACTAAGAGAATGTTTTCCCTTGAAAGCTATTGTTCTAGTGGGAAAGATTCTCGTATAAAAGCATCAATAATGCTCGTATGTTCTGGGGGTGAATTTCTTTCCCCTAGAAAAACTTTTATTGCAAACCTGTCTCAGTAAACAATCCTGTTCTTTCCTTCCGTCTTTTATCATTTAACCGCTGATTAAACCACTGTAAACGTATGTATTACTCATCAACTTATTGTTGCTGCTAATGCTCCCTGTCTGGAGGTGTTCCAGACAGGGAGAATTACAAATTCGTTTATAATAGCACCACAAGGGACGTTTTCCGTCTTAACAAGATGCCGCCTCCAATTTATTGAGCATCCCCAGAGGCGACATATGGGGAGATCTACCCTTTCCCACTCTCTTTGACCTCATAGAGGGACTTTCCGGTCTACGGAATTGACGTGCCCATATCCGTCCTTGACACGAGGGTAATAAATGGTGCTTGTTGGGATTTGAACCGCGCATCCTCGGGGCGCTACCACTAGGCTACCTAGGGTCCTGATCAACTGGTTCCGTTTCAAATCGTCCTAGGGAGAGTTTCACGAATCCTTCCAAAAGACTTAAATATTTGAACAAGATTGGGAGTTTAAATACAATAGTTTACAAACTAAACATATGCGTTATACATTATACACATATCCGATTTCTCACTTGAGCAATTGGCCCTTTATTTCATTTAATAATGTACTAAAATGGCAAAGAGTTACAGTTTTTTCACAGCATTTGAAGCATAAACTTCACAGCATTTGAAGTATAAACTTTATTAGGTTTAAAAATATCAGCAGAATTGATATATTGTTCCCAAATCATACTATGAGCTTGAAGCCAATTTAAGATAAATTATCAAGATCAAAGGATATATGAACTGCCTGTAAGTTCAATCATACCTAATGCTTCTCATCCTGAAGATGAACTATGCCTTAGTTCGAAACTAGTTGCCTCACCTTCATTTTTTTATGTTGGATTTTAAGAAAATGTGTGTTCTTGTATCAACGCGGTTTGTCTACAATTTTTATAGTCGGAAATGTATTAGCCAATGAAAAATTATACTTCAACAATATTTCAAACACATTTTTTGAAATTCTTACTGAAAGGTTCTGACCTTTATATACATACAATGCTCCTATGACCCATATAATTATGAATAGTAAATGCAATCCTCCAGGCAAATTTTATGAAAAAAACAAATATGAAGATTGCTCAATGTTTGCATGTAAGACTTTGAAAACCAACTTTTCATAAAAAATCAACCTGTAAGCATTTTCATGAAAATTACACGTCAATAGGTTATAGTTCGCAAAAATAAAAGCCTTTTCCTATCTGAAACACAAAGAAAAACCCTTAATGATTAAAATATTTAGCATGCAATTTCAAGCAATTTAAGTAAAAACATACATATTAGAAAAATCTGGAGAAAAGTTTTAAAGGTCAACAGCACCTTTGAAACTATTGTTAGAATTGCTGTTGCATGCACTGACCTTTACCCAGTTTCTGCAAATTTTAAAGTTCTGATTCTTAAAACTATTATTTGAGAGTCAGTGTTATCTGACTGAGGTAAAAATCCACATAAAGCTATATGTGACATTTAAAAGTTAAACGTGACATTTAAAATCAATATTGGATATGTCAGCATGCAAAAATTTCTCTTTGGAGAAATCCCTTTCTCTTTTGAAAGAAAGGGTGATTAAAGAGAAATGAATTGAATGTTTGACAAGGAAACATGCAATAAAAAACTTTGTAGTTTTTGCTGAGCACTAAAAGCTTCCCGGGAAAGAGTTTAAGACCCTTGTTTATTTCTCTAGGTGATAGGTCAAAGGTAATAGCATATAAATGAACTTTGACATTATTGAATATTGAAACAATTTAAATCTTTCGCTCTGAAAATATTTCCCCTGTAGGAAAGTTTTTGATAAAAAAAAGTACCGATTAGAGAGTGCTTTTAGCTGTGCATTTTTACTACATGCAGAAATATTTTAATAAGGGACAACTTCAACCAATGTAACAGTATATTTCAAATATTATTTTACTTCATTTCTTGTTAAAACTATTTTCCCTTTGTTAGAAAGAATATTTTGTATGCATATGAAAAAAAATATGGTATAAAACATATTTTTGGAAAGTTGAATTATGACGTAACTAAATGTTGAAATAGACAATTATGGTATTTTTATATAGTTAAATCAGGATATTCGTTGGATATTCGTTATATTCGAATTACTTATGTAGTAAAAGACGAAAAGAGACCCCCAATGATCATAGTATTTTCAAGAGATAACAATAAATACTGTTTATCAATAGTATTTCCATTTGTTGCACAGATTTTTTATAAAGAAAAACAAAAGCATCGTATTTTAAAATTTCTCTTCTTTGGGCATAAAAAAACTTTTGTTTGATCTTTGAAAATAGATATTCAAAGAAATTTATCATTTTTTTTTTCTTTTAATTCATTTTCTTACAAAATTCTAATGTCTAAAATATTATAAGTTTAGAAGTAATGTTTTCAGTTCAATCCAATTTTTAGCGTTAATAATTTTTTTTCCTTTCCTCAAATAGATTTAATATAATATTATTATATAATATTGTGTATCAATAATATAGAAAGATCCAGTAATAGAGCCAGTTTAAAAGAATATTCAGATGCTTCATACATAAGGTTGTACACCAGAGTAGATATCATTTACATATTTTACTTAATTTTCGTGTTTTAAAATTTCATTTGTTTGGGCATAAAAATATTTAATTTCGACATCGAAAATTCATATCCACAGCAGCTGTTTAAATACCACATTTTTCTTCCCTGTCATTTACTTTCGAAATTCCAACTTCAAAAAAGTTTTATGTATAATAGTATAAATGTTAGTTTAATGTTACTTGTTAACCATCACCACACTATTTCCTTCCTACAAACAGATTTAATTCTTTCAGTATATCTATTAACACAGAAAACTGAGCCAGTTTAAAATAATACACAGATTCTACACCAGTAAGGCTTTACATCAGGATATATATATATATATATATATATATATATATATATATATATATATATATATGTAATATACCGACCCAGCCCTATGTTAACGCAGACCGAAGTCGGCATATCACACCTGAAAAACTTGTAGACGTAACCAGAAAGACGATTATCTTCATTTAACACATACGTTAATTTATCCATTTATTGACATTGATGACGGCGGTTTACTAGGCAACAGCGTCACGCCAAAATCTTGCTCTCCGAGGTATGCTTGAACTTATATAAACTTCATTCCATCACGTGACAAAGAGGTATGACTTAATAGCTGATTGGATAAAAGTTATTTGTTGATGCGCTGATCTAATTTATTTAGCACCCCAAGCCGCACCGCGTCTAATTTCGTCAAAAAGTCAGCCATCTTGAATGAAATCACCTGTTTTTTTTAATCTAAGTTTTAATGGGACGGAAATACTAGAATTTGGAATATCTTTTGGAATTTAACACGAATGCCTAAGGGGAATTAACTAATTTAAGAGATTAAAAAGGGGTATGTAATTTTGAATACTAAAGTGAGGAATTAATGGTTTTTAAATGTTAAGAGTGTTGAATTATGAAATTACTAGCTTTTTAATATTATACATATATATATATATATATATATATATATATATATATATATATATATATATATATATATATATATTGCAACAATAAAAATCTTTTGTTTGATCATTAAAATTACTTTAATGAAGAAAGTTATTTCAAAATAATAAATATTGCGTTTATGATAACTATGACTAAAATGAACTATTTGTATTAATTAATTAATTTCATCAATCCCGAAAAACATCATCGTCGAAGTGTCAACCCCATCCTTTTAATAGAGGAACTTAGTGTCAATTTCATCAAATTGATGCTCTCAGAATGAAGCAACTGTCAGAGGTGTGAAATGTAAACGAAAATCCTTTACAGATTCTACTTTACATATATATTTACAAATAAGACTTCTGGTAGCGTAAATGTGTCTTAATGATGTCCATGACTTGCTGAAATTATGTTTATTTACCACTCCTTAGAGGATAAATTTAGTAGGTGCCTCGATTCAGAAATTTAACAGCAGGGTTACATAATTTTGACCTGATTTTCAACGAATTCCTTTATAACAGGTGTCTAAAATCACGATGAGAACTATGTTATTCAATAATTCCCATACATGAATTTTAAGTCGCTATGATTCTGGTAATCAATAAAAAAATATAAGATTTTAAATATATTGTTTTGTCGAAGAAAACACAATAAATGGTGACTGCATAAGACAGTGACAAGGAATGCCGACTAGCTATGAACTTATAGTAGTAACTAATAAACAGTAAATTTGAAGGAAAGTGTAGATTTTATATTTTATGCTAACATTATTAGGAATATTTTGGTTTCATTAGCTACTAAAGAGTCATATAGCGACAGGGTTTTGTCTGAATAAGGCATTTATCTAGAGCTATCAACTATTCTTTTTTTGTTTAAAACTTAATATGTTACGGCTCTGTTCAAAATTATAAGATAGGGCTGGTACCTAAAATATTATATTTAGCAGAGGCATGTGAGTAACATTCATTCTCTAGCTATCTAAAATATTTCATTTTCCAGTATTAAGATAGGTTTAGAATACTTTACTCCCGAGGAAAATTCGAAGTAAAATGATCTGGAATAAAAAGAACAAATAATTAAATCTTTAAAAATATTTAATTTTCTGTCTAGACCAGACAAATTTCAGAAGGAAAAAATATCTCCCTAAGTGAAATGCAAATATATTAACCTATGGAGATGATATAACCATACAAAATAATACACCTGACAAAACTTTAGACACAAGTTAAATTTTAATTTATCTTTCCTTCATATATACCTTTAAGTAATGACAATTATGCGTATAAAAATGCTTTAGCAATTTGAAATTTCGCTCTGGAGAAAATTAAAACTAAAATGTTAAAGTATGTTTAGTTGTGGATTTATCTTAAGAACAAATAGCTCTATTTGCATAAATTTTCCATTTTTGTGAATAGAAAAGTTTTCAAAACAATGTCTGCGGGGTTTTTAATAAAATTACGTATAAAAAGTATAACCACCTTAAATGGAAAGAACATAATTTTTATTCAAAGTAATTTTTTCGGCAGAGAATTCATTTTCAAAACTTTTATACCAAATCAATAATCCTACTAATATTGTTTAACGATAAAACAAAGTGATGAAAAAAGAACAAAGAAACGCTGCACAGAATTCATTATGGATACTTTGTAAGGGATTTTTCTGACACTCTTTTTGAAAGAGCAAAATAACAAATTCTGTTGCTGCATAGAGTACAAGTCAATAGTTCTCAACCTTCTCCTGGTCGAGAGCACATCGAAGTTTTCAGAGAGCAGAGGTGGGCACAACCAGTGGTTTTTGTATCACCAATCATCACTCTTTAAATAATAGGATTTTTTTTTCATTTAACAGTACGCGAAGAACCTTATAATATTATTTCAACGACCATAAATATAGTATCCGTATAGGTCAATATAAGGGAAAAATATAACAAATGAAAGGGCAAAATATAGCAAATTTTGTTGCTGCATATAGTACAAGTCAATAGTTTTCAACCTTCCCGTGGTCGAGAGCACATCGAAGATTTCAGAGAGCATGGTGGGCACAACCAATGATTTTTGTATCACCAATCATCATTCTTTAAATAATAGAAATTTTTTTTAACAGTACGTCAACAACCTTCTAATAATATTACAATGACCACGTTTTGAAAATCATAAAAAAAAGAAGAAACATTAATAAAATTTTGATTATTTTATTTTATAAGTAGGTACATGGAAATAAAAAAATCAGTAGTATAAATGTATGTATAACTTATATATACTTTATTTAAAATTTAATGAGATTTTTGACTCTGAACTGAATTAGGTATTTTTTCATAATTGGTAATGTAAGATGATATTCCCATACTTAACCAATCGTCCAGATGTTCATTAGTAATTTGACATCTGCATTTTGGCTTTATAATATTGCTGAAAATAATGCTTAACACAGATATGTTGAACCAAACTAAGATTTTATTTTATTGAAAGCATTTTTAAGATTAGAAAAATTTTTTACTGTCAACAATATTCCAAAAGTTCTCATCAGACGAATCACACAAAGAAATCAGACATCAGACGAAAGAAATTTCAAAATAAATTCGGGCGCATTCCAACGCCTTCTCGGGGGCACGTGCGCTCGAGGATACAGGGTTGAGAACCCTTGGCATAGGCGGACTGTTTGGTGAGCTTTGTCAAGTGCAGTATGAAAAGCGTTTTATATCGAAATGTAATTATTCTATCATCATAGTTGGCTAGTTATATTTGGTTCTAAATGCACTAAAGTATCTTTGAAGCCAAGAATGATTGAGTTATATTTTCGTATAATTAAGTATATATCGTAATATTTTCCTATATATCGTAAGTATATTTTTTATTCCAACTCACAAACAAATTTTCGTTTTGAACGATTTATTTTATTTGTTTATCAAAAACAAAGCACGATGTAAATTCTGCTCATAATGATGTAATAAAATATTAAAAAAATACTTTAATGTGACTATGTTTTTTGCATAGGAAGCTTATATATATAATTGAAACCTAGAGCCGTAACTCTAAAAATTTCCCTTGAATGAAATTGCTCAGAATCTGATTTGGAAGTTCCATTAGAATGCATGACACTAATATTTTATTTCCATATCGAATTTCCATTTTTTATATCCAATCAATTATTAAAAAAAATTAGTTCTGAAAAAAATTAAAATTTTCCATTTATGTATACTACTTTTGTAAAATATGTGTTGTTAAAAACTATACATAAAGTAAATTAACAATTTTATTAAAAAAATAAATACTTTTACTTACAGTTTTTAACGAGTTTAAAACAGTTAATTATATTTAATATTTTATTTTATAACAATAACTTTTTAATAAAATGTCTTATATTGTCATTTCCGACAAAAGAAATAACATCTGGAATAGTTGTAAGAACAGTTTGCATAATTGATGTAAGAAAATCGGGTAAAGGTTTGGTCAAACAAGTTAGCTAACTTGTAAAAAATTGTGTTGCATGAAGTGAAAATGAAAATGAATCAGCACCTAAACCTGGAGAATTTTGGAGAATTTAGAGTTTCGAGAATTCATTCTTTTGTAGTCTCATCTCTCTAACTATCTGCGATTGAGCAGGAATCATTCCTCTGCAGCAAAACACAGATAGTTAGAACAGAAAATGAAATAAATTACTTTAAAATCTTTGTATTACATTTTTTTTTTGCTTTTGACGACGTGCCAAGAGTATATTTAGATGTACATGTATAATAAAAAAAGGAAGTAATAATTCTGTTTCAGGGAAGAGTTATATACAAAATACAAGAAAGTTAACCCGAGAGCACTCGCGCCCAATTTCTAACACAAGAACTCGCGCCGGGTATCTCATACCCTAGTTCATTTCTGCTATTTAAATATCAATTAATATTGTTTATATGCAAACCTTACCTAAAGAACATAAGATAATAAATTAAAGATTTTTAGTGAATTTTAATAATACTTACATTTTTATAGACATTTTTTACAAACTACATACTGATGTTTAACACAGACATTTTTCCCATTTTTGGCACATAAACTTTGTTTTTCAGTCCTTATTACTTGGGCAAATTTAACATCGTTTCTATTTTGTCTTGAGTTTTTTTGCAGGCGGTTCATTATTAGTGATTTCCAGTTCCATTGAACTGCTTGAATAAGTTGTTTTTGTTTGAGGCACCATCATATTTAGCATGTTGCTATTGAAGAGAACATTCCATGCATCTACGGGAGAAGCGACATCTCTTGAATAATTTGTATTACCTGGAAGCTTGATAATTACGTTCCTTGAAGGCTTTCTTACATTTTGCCGGTATTTTTTCTTCAGCCATTTTGTAATTTTATCTTTACCAATATAAAAATCGGCTGTTGACAGTAAACCTCTATCTTCGGTTTCTGTCTCAATTTCAGTAGAAGAATCGTGATTGTACAGTATTCTCCATCCTCAGAGATATCATTATCTTGGTATAAAGCTTCATTATCACTAGAAACAGTCTCTAAAAGGTGTCGCAATTGTTTTATTTCCTCGTCGTAATTCAAAAATCGCGCCATGATGCACTAAACTGACCGAAAAAAAGGAAAGATCTGACTGACGAGAGGACTCGCACGGGTATGACATAGCCGTCGAAATATTTTTCTCAAAATCTATTTATTGAGCAGACTTAGTTTTTACCCCGCTGAAAGAATGTGACCTTGAATACAGCTACACGAAATTTCGGCCTAATCCGATAAGAAGAAGATATAAAAACATTGAATGAAAATGGATTGGGTATGTCATACCCGGTGCGAGTTCTCTCGGGTTAAATTTAAGATTATTTAAGTTCCATGAAATCTCTTTCTCCAATAATTAAGGGCGTATTCTAAGGACATAATAAAAAAATATATGATATATTAAAAAATAAAATTGCAGTATTTTAGTTATTCTTTGCGTATACTATAGACGTATTTAAGTGATTATTGATGGTAATTACAGATTACATTAGCTGAAACATGTATGATAATGCGTATTTAATATTTACTGTTTTTTTTAATATTCTGTAAAGAAAAAAAAGCACAAAGCAATGGCACCGTAACTCGTAGACTATTATGCAAGCCTTTACGGTTCTATAAGCTGCGTTTCTCGCTCATATGCATGCAGTGCAATCAATCATCAAATTTGCACAAGTTTTACAAAAAAAAATTTCTTAGAATTTTGTTTATTATTTCTGTTTTTTATGCCTTTTTTTTCGCAGACCAATTTTGTTTTGTTTTTACACCCGAGTTGTGAAATCGGATTATTGATTTTTCTCAAAAGTTTCACGAAAATATTGTCGAACTTTCAGACCTCTAGAAAATATATTTATTTCTTTTTCATTTGGATGCGTTTATTAGTTTTGTCCAAAAAAAAAATTCAAGATTCAGGAATTAGTTTTCTTTTGTGATTGCGAATAAATCTGAAATTGTCGCTTGAATTCAGAATTATATGAATGTTTGATATTATAACTTTTGAAAAATTCTATTTTAAGATCTTTAAGTTTGGAAAAACTCTTTATTTCTTTGTTTGATTCGTTTTGACATTTATCCATTGCTCAAGGGAACAAATGTGTCCATAAAATTAATTTCAACATCCTGCTATTTCAAGAAGTGCTAAACAAGAATGATTGCACTTAATTCCATATGCTTTTGCAGTATACTGATATCTAAGAAATTGCTTATATTTCCATGATTTCTTTAATTACACGCTTTACAAATAGTAGAAATTAATTTTGGTTTGTAAAACATCCAATAAAATATAGTTAAAAAAATAGAAGAAAACATTTTTCTTTTGGACATCTCCCTTTACCGGTATTCTTAAATCGTCACATTTGAATCTTACATTTCTTTTACTTAATCCGACTTTTGTTATAACTGAAATCAAAAAGAGAGAAATACTTTTATCTCCTATCTCCTTCTAAAATCTCAGGCAAATAGTTTGTATTTTTTAACAGTGAATAGAGTTTTGTTAGTTACACCTTATATGAAGGCCTTATTTGAATAGCTGGCCAACTCCACTTCTTAGAAAAAGAGTTTGCCTCAATTTCATGTTCATACAAGTCATTTCTATCTTATTTTAAAACTGGTACACCTGCAGTTTATTTCTGCTGCCAACAGAGGGTAATACAAATCAGACTTCAGCAGTCATTTCTCAGCACTCATTAGACTTTAAGACTCTATATCTCAAAATGAATAATTACAGGACAAAAAGAACTGTTTATATACCACGTTTTTAAATTTTCTGTTGAATCATATAAACTAATTTCACAAACCTTAACTTTATTATTCTTTTTCGCTTTCTTTTATTTAATTTTAATCACTTTTTAGCCGTTTCCACTATCCACAGACTTTATAAACTGCTAACTTTTATAATTTTTTTAAAAATTTTTCGCACAATATTTTTGTAAACAAACTAAATTCACATGTATTCTGTTTTCAAAATCGTCAAATGCCGTTACGCAAGAGTGCAAGAATTGAATTCGATCGAAGCGCCACCTTTCAGATTTTTTTCCGAACTAACTTTCCATACAAAACAAAATTAACTGAAAATGAATTCAATTCTGGTTAAATATGGCTAAAAGTATTAAAAGAATGCATTGTCATCGTGTTCTGAGCTATTCATTCTGAAAGTTTCAAATGTCTAGCTAGTCGAGAAGTTAGTTAAAAATCGAATGCAATATTTGTACTGGACAAACAAGAAAGTTAGTTAATAAAAACGTGGTAATAACAAAAATGGAGTTGGCCCATTATTAAAATAAGGCCTTCATATGAAAGATGATGTACCTCTTACTTATACTGCAGCATATATAAGATCTTATAATATACATGATCTGGCTAAACACAAAGCTCTAGTTAACTTCTTTAAGCAGATATAATACAGCACGCGAGAATTACAAAATGAATTGATACTTTGTCTCTAGATAATGAACTGATACAGAGATTAATATGTGGTTATACGGAAAATGATTTAGTCATGTCTGAATTCACGTACTCGGGGGGGAAATCCCTCATATAGTTATTGTACTTGTCAGAAGATGCGAATCGAACTAAACTTTAGTGGTCCCATTATCCGTATATCTTGGTTTATCCAAGCTATAAAGAGGGACATTAATACATATTGTGAGGCTGAAGAAATGTCTGCTTTTCATTGGCTCTTGAAAAGTTCTTTGTAAAATAAACGTGATAAATATGAAATATTCATTATCTTATGTTTATATTGGCTATAGGTTATTTTCGCTGTTATCTGTTTCAAGATATTGTTTCATGCCATAGCTTAAAATTCTAGTCGATATTAAGTTAATATATGTCTTAAAATCACAAAAAAATACATGGACGCTTATAGTATTATCTAAAAAATAAAATAATGTGTTAAAGTGAAAAAGGAAAATATTGTTATAATACAGGGTGTCCGGGCTAAAGGTATCCAAAAGTCATGACTTATTTTTACGGAACTACCGATTAGAATTTAACACAATTTATTTAAGTAGAAAGAACATCTCACCAAGTTTTATTTCCAGTCATAGATTTCGATCCTAGTATCATAGATTTCGATGTGTGCACCTTTTGTAGCACGATACACCGATACACCTCTAAATGGTGACCCAGTTCTCTCCAAGTGTTTCGTAACATATCAAGAGTTATTAAGCGAATTGCTTGAATGAAACGCTTTTTCAACTCATCCACAGTTTGAGGTTTTTGTTTATACACAATGAATTTAATGAATACCGAAGCAAAAAGTCTAATAACGCCGGATATGCTACGAAACACTTAGAGAGAACTGGATTACAATTTAGTCATTAGTCGTGCTATAAAAGGTTCGCACATAGAAATCTATGATAATGTGGTAGAAATCTATCATTGATATTAAAACTTAGTGAGATGTTCTTTCTATTTACATACATTTTTTTAAAATTCTAATGGGTAGTTCCGTAAAAATAAGTCATGACTTTTGATACCTTTAGTCTCGACACCCTGAATAATAGGTTCTTCGATTACTTAGCTATTAAGGACTAAGTACTTAAGCTACAAAAATATCAGCCAGCCTGTTCTCGGCTCTATGTTCTGAGAAATGTGCTTAATAACTTTGAGGTGTTTTATATTTTACCTTTTTTATTCAAGTATGGCGTTTTTAAACTTATTTTCATAAAAGTCTATTGTTTTGTTCATTGTTGGTGAACCATATGATAGTAAAATTGGAATTTTTCACATATTTTGGGAAAATAAAGGTGCATGTAATAATTTTAAACTATGTACATATTAGTAGTTCTACATAGGAAGAATATTGGAGATTAAAATCGAGAAAAATAGTTACGGAAGAGAGAAGTCAATAAACAGACATTTACTACGCAAAAATTACCTCGCATTTTTTTCTCTTAGAAATACATTTTAATTTTCTTGTAACAATGACAAATTAAAGGCCAATTTTCATTTTAACGTAGGATTACGCTCCCCCATAACAGTCCTGAGGGAAGGAAAATTTCCGACGCTAAAACTGTCTGTCCGTCCGTCCTCGTGAGTAACAATTTTGGCAGCGTGCCAAACCCAGTCTATTACTTGGACAAGTCATACAGAAAAGTACCAAGATGCGTCACCATTTTGACATATATATATGCATACATATATATACATACGTACATATATATACATACATACAAAAGATGTAAGCAATGATAAGTAATCCTACGGTAATAACCCGCGGTAGTTTCATTAGAAGAGACTACCTGAAATTTTTTCATAAGGGCATTTGAGTAACTGATAGGGACAATCCTTGCTATTAAATCTAGTTTAATGTGCCTTGATATTTTTCTGTGTAAAAAGGTTTATGGTGTCAGTTTCAATATATTGAAAAAAGTCATTTTCATACCAAATACCAGACACGTTTGGTCTCTAACAGAATCAGCTGTTATTTTTTTAGTATGAATTGTTAATCATAACATTTCACATGTAAAATTCTATATGTAATTTCCATTTGTTGAAGGAACTGAAACCTTTTTAATTAAATTCGATGATAAGGCTTGCATCCTTCACGTTTCATGTAATAAACGAGACAAAACATTCAGAAATCAGTAAAATGCATTTTTAAACGTTTTCAAAAAAATAATGCGTATTGTAAATTAGATATGTCAAATTCACGCATGGAAAACCCGCATTAAAACAGCGCACAACATACACATCATTATCCTTCGAAATATTCCGGTAGTTCCTTAAATACCGACAGAATTTTGCGTTTCCAATCCGAATGCTTTCTTGATTATGATGCAGCTGAACTGCATCCCACAGGAAACAATTACATGAGCTAAATCTTGTAATACATGGGGAAAACATACATTTCACGTGAAGTTAATTGCTCCCAGTTCGGTCCTTATCCCCTAGTGCCAGTGGATCTTGTAACATTTACCTATTTGACGTGTACTTGCCTAATTTAAGTCTTGTAAATGAAAGCGCTCGAGATGACTTTTGTGGGTTTTATTTAGCGTCGAGATTAATTTAATAACTTTTTATTTCTCCGTAAGTGCATAAATTACAAAGGACGGGAAGACGTGATGGGAAAGATAAAAGAATAATAATTTGCTCTAAAAAGTAAGAGATGCAAATTTTAATTTAAGTCTTAAGTTGTTAAGGTTTAGATATTTTGGATTCTTGGATGAGTTTAAGACTTATAAGGAGAAGTTAAGTTTATTTTATGTCTTTTTCTTATGGTAACTGAAAGAACAGATTTATGTTATATGTTTTCAGAATATTTTTGCTTTCTTTTCATTTCTGAATATATTTTCGTGTTTTATTTTCATTAACTTTTTCCTTACGGGTTCTGATAGCATCTGTCCCAAGAATATATATATATATATATATATATATATATATATATATATATATATATATATGTATATATACTATACATATAACCTCTTTAATGGCCGCTCTTATATAGGGGGTATGAAATTTCCTGTTCTAAAGAGGGAATCGGAAAAATGGGCCCAGTAAGGTAAAGGTTAATGTATGCCAGAGAAAAACTGAGCGGTTTTAATTTCCACCTTCCTTTGAAAAGAATAGTTCCAAAAAAATTCCGAAATTCCTATAATAAATATAACTGATTTTTTAGGACAATATGATTACGATTAATATTATAGTACTCACAAATGAGTTTTGAAAGGTTCCCACATTGTCAGAAATAAACAGTATTTCGAAATCTACGTGCCAGGACACACTATTGAAACTCTGATATGCCTATTTTTGCTTTGGTTCCTTCTCGTATCAGGGTATATTTCAAACAAATTTGCGTCTTTTATCTGTCCAAATTTTGTAACCTCATATCTGGGAAGAGGTTTGATTTTTCTTCTGTTCCGGGATGGTCAGTTACTAACTGAAATTAAGAGATTTTAAGATTTTAGAATTGGCTCGAATTTGGAAGTTATACGAGGATTTGAAATTTATGCAATCAATAAAAGTCTTCTTAAAATAACAGTTTAAATATTAGAAGGGTAATTATGGAATATTTTTCATTGTCTATTTCTCTGACTCTTTTTCTATTTCTCTTGACAATTTCTCTTGACTCTTTTTCTATTTCTCTAAACATTATAATCTGCGAATGACTTCTTCAAAAAATTATTTGTTTTATTAGCAAACTGCAATACAATCGATCCACTGTTTTGAAGATATTTTGCTATGCATTATGATGTAAAGACATCACTTTACAATACTTATCCCTCATGGAAATTATAGGAGAAAGAGCTCAAACTATTTTTAATAGTTTGCAAGAAATAATAAATCTTAGTTATATTTTAAGGTTTTCGTCTTGAATAAATTAATTGTAATACATTTTGTATAGATGTGAATGGTGATCATAAAAAATGCCGCTTAAATTAATGGACGTTCCGAATAAATTAATGGTTAAGCGTAGTTATTGGTGGATGCATAATGGTTGTTGCACGTTCCCATAAAATATAAACATTCGAATTGTGTTTTTATGCTAGAGGGTAACTTCGATAAGATATCTTAAACAGCATATAAAAAAATTTCGATTCTAGGATTTCCTTCAATATCTCTGCTTTCAGTACAACATATTCTTATTTATCTATTTGATAAAACGAGCTGAGTGTAAAATTTTTTTGATCAAGTTTGTATGGTTATTTAGGAAATCGGTTTCCTCGCAGAAAAGGTTCTCTGAAAGCTCTTGCAAAGACTTTCAAAGTCAAAATTATATAAACGACATTAGACTTGCAAAGTCTAATGTCGTTTATATAATTTTCTTATATACTGTTATTCACACTGCTTGTATAAATCCTTTATGTTTTATGCATGTCTCCGCATAAGTTGACGAAATCTCTTTCTGATAACTTAAATTATATACCCATGAGAAGTTGTTTTTTTCAAAATATTGACACGTTTGGCTCTATATTCTATGTGATCCAGTTGGGCTTATAATTTCATGTGCATATTTATAACCTGCGTTTGAGTTACTATTCCAACTTGCAAATTTAATCATACATGAGTAAATATGTTTCCACTAGACGATGATCCTGAAAGTTTTCTATTCTTTTTTATTTCCACTGGATGAAACCTTTCTGGTAGAAGTAAATTTTACATGTACGCAATTTCTTAGCAATTCTATCTCGTGCATTCGTATTAGGTGGTCTGCCTGAAGAGTTTTAACACAAGCATCGTGTATATGGCATAATATAGTACATTAATGTATGGAAAAACTGCAAAATAAAATGGTACATTATGAGAAAAAATATGTTGTGATGTTTGAAACTAAAGTTTATCTGAACAACTCTAAAAAGAAATGCTTTTTGCTGCATTTCAAACAAAAAAAACTGAATGCATTGCACAAAAAACTGAAAATACGTACAAAAGTAGATTCTATTATTTATGATTTTTTGAATCACCTCTGGATGCGTGAAGAATCTGAGGTAAATGGAGTGAAAAGTACGTGAAGAAAAAACCCAACTGGAATCACGCTAAGGCAAGGAAAAGAACATCTGAAACGTTAGGAAATCTGTATACAATACTATTATTCTTGTATTGTAAGCTGAAAATTTTCAAAAGTAATTTATATTACATTTGAGAGAATGTGTTGATGTTTTTATCCGTAATGCATTCTGTCGTTGTTATATATATATATATATATATATATATATATATATATATATATATATATATATATATATATATATATATATATTATAGAAAACGAGCTTTCCCTTAAAAATGTATAAAGAATTATTGGAGTGAGTCGGGGATGAAAAGAAAGGAAAATCTTTATGGACATAGTTTGAACTTTAAACTCTAATTAAATTTCGCATTTTATTAAAAATTTACTGAGTATTTAATTATTTAAGAATGAAATTAATAAAAGTGGGCAATGGTGAAAGCTTATGTATAACAGTTATAAGACAACAAATCTCACTTATAGTTGCTTGTGGAAAGAAAAAGCACCGAAATAGGTTGGCTAGATATTTGGCATGATTTCGTAATTCTACAGTCCATTTTTTTACAGTACCAGAGATAAACTGACACAAACCTATTTTATAAAGCCTCTTTCAAACGTCTATAAATTCCCTTTGGAATCACCAGACTGGAAAATAACGTGCATCCAAACTGGAAAAAAAAATTTTTCTATAAAAATTGCCGTTGATATTTATCAGCTGTAAAATTATCTTTCTGCATTATCTATCAAGTCTAATGTAGTTAATTTACGTTAAAATTCTCCATGTACTAATTTTAGATATCAATTACTAATATTTTTTACTTGAGATTTTTACTTGAGAACTAATTTCAGTTTAAACCAAATTTTAAAACACCATGTTCCTTTAATGGTAATGTTCGAAAGGGTATGTTCATTCAAAATTTTGTTTTGTAAGAGCTTTATTTAAAGTAAATAAATGCCAGTGGTCTAAATATATAGTTAAGAAAGAATTTCAAAATTACACGAATCTTGAGTCAAATACTGACACTGATAAGGTATCACGCAAACCACGTTTCGTAAGTCCTTAACGAAAAGTATAATATTAAAGATTTTACTGTAAACAATGTCTATTTTGATGATATTATCACCACTTTTTTCAGATTTTGAATTTCATTTAAGTCCCATCAAATTATTTACATAATTCTAAATTCTTCAAAGCCTAGCTATAAACAGGAAAGCCAAAAACCTGCTCAATGAGAAATGCTATATCTTGGCTTTCTAATAAATCAGGAAATTTTGGAAACATATCAAATTTGAAAACAGTGGGAAAATGTCCCCATTCTAGCCAACCGGCAACAACGCACGTGTCTTCGGATCCTCCCATTTAACCGTAGCTTCATTTAGGATTATGCTACTATCTCTGAACTTCTGTGTCCATTTAAATGTAACTCTAACCACGAACTCACGGGGCAAAGAAAACGCGAGATCGTAATAGACCTGTATCGTGGTCAGTTGGAATACAAAAAAATTCATATTCACTCCGAAAGAATCAGATAAGTACCGATCTTCTTGTGAGAACAAACATGAATTTTGTAGTAATCCAGGGGTGCTCTGCACTCATATCACCTATTATACTAGATTACTCATCTTTACCATTACTCATTACTTTACCATTGCTTTACGATATATTCATTACTTTACCATTACAATGTAAGTCTAACACAACACATACAATGAATCGTTCAGGCTCAACAAGATCTAGAATAGTAATTCTCAACATTTTTATGTCTAGACACCCCCTTTGCACGAACTTTGCACACTACGCCACCTTAGGCGTGAAACATAATCTATACATAAATTCTGACAGCTCAAAATGGGGGAGTTGAGAATAGCCAAGGCGCATGCTCCAGCTCAGGCATGTCAAATGGCCCAGGTCCTGTCAATATTACGGTATGTAAATATCGTGTCACCCTATGCTGCTTACATGTCTTACGCACTGGGATACCATCCCCCCCACTTGCAGTGAGTATTTTAGCAGCCGACTACCACATGCTAGCCTAGTAATCTGGTTAGAAAGTAGTTCTGTATGAAGTGATTTGTTCGTTGAAGGTAAAGCAGGTTATATTTCGCTTTCGGGGAACGCTTATTAATTTGTGCAATTATGTAATGTATGGTAAGTTAATGTTCAAGAACAAAAAGTGTCAGGAAGAAAACATTGGTATTATTGTTGTTGTTGATTTTTTTTGTACTATACTTTTCGAAATAAACCTATATTTCTACGAAATTTGATTTTGAAGACTTTTTTTATTTTTTTTAAGGAACACATAAACTTAAACCTTGATCATTTGACCCATGTCAGCCTTTGAGTTTGACACGCTTACTTCAATTCAAACATCGTAAAAAATCTCCTAGCTGATTGTAAGAGCGCTGCAGTAGTGGACTAGACAGCTGGACAAAGACTCGGATTCTAGTGGCGTGGTCAATAAAAAAATTTAGGTTAATAGTGAGCAGCACAGCGGTTCTATGCTGTTTACATCACTATCTCACTGCTTTCAAAAAATAACAAATCAAAAAACAACAAAAGTACGATAAATAATATACAACTAATCATTGAATATAATATTCGTTTCTACAAGCCTCGTCAAAATACGTTCTACACATATTTTTTTAAACCATCGGCCCCCTCCGCCTCTTAGTATCCCTCACGCCTGCCTAGCGTCAGGTCACGCCAAACCACTGTACAGAGGGTGTTCATACATTTTTGTATCGATTTTGACTTTCTCTATGATTTAAATTTAAATTAACAAAATTAAAACCTAGATGGGATCAATTCGGAATAGGGTTTAATTATCGTCTGCATCATTAAGATTATTCTTTGCTTTAAAATGTCGTTAGGATCGAAAGCTACGTATTTGAACTTCGAAGAGAAATACTCTTTTTCGATTATTAAAAACGGTGTGTAAAGCATGGTTTTAATATTTTATACGTAAAATATGTGCCGTAACTAATAAACTGAAGGAAACGTTAAAGTTTATATATGACTGTGAAAATATGACAGTGAAAATTGACTGTGAAATATGTTTTAACACCTGTTCTCAAAAAAGACATACCATTACTTTATCCAAACAATCTTCATTGTGTTAAGTTCTATCAGGATAAGGCTACCAGCTATACCTCTAAATCTACTGCTATATTTTTAGAAAAAATGAGGAATGAAACCAGAATTGAGGCTATTCCATTTAAATGCATCCCCCCCAAGTCCCCCGACGTTTCTCCTATGGATTACTGATCACTTTGCCTTTTAAAAACAGCTCTTTATAAGCGGAATACCAAAACATTGGATGGACTCTGGAAGATTGGAACAAATTCATTGTTGATATTTTAAGAACAGCTCTTCGATCATGGAAATCAAGATGTAATATGATTGTTCAATAACTGGACTATCAGATCAAACATATTAGAAAACCAAATTCTTTGTTTATATGTTTCTTTTTCCAAAATCATTACAAAAGCGTATGAACACCTTCTGTATAGGCTCCACGAGAAAAAAAAAGCAGCCTTTAACTGGATACTGGAGATATCTGATTGATTTGATGGAGCCGAAACGAGCTTATCTTGAACAGAACTTGTGAACACTATAATGAAAGTAAAGATAAATTAAGAAATACACTATGTCAACAAAAAAATATATGCACCCAAGAGAAATCGAGCTACTGTCACGAAACTTTGCAGGAATGTAGTCTGGTAAGAGATATGCAAATGATTAAAATTTCGACGCCAATGAGACAAGGGTAAGCGGGCTATACGCATATGAGATGCGCAGCTGGGAGAGTTTAAATGTACGGTTGCTCGTGCCATAGGGTTATTCAAACAAATCTGTCGACTTGGATGGACGGTATTGTGACTAGAGATGCGTCTGAGACGTAACCTGCGACATTACGAACAATTGTCAGACTTTGAGAAGGGGCGTATAGTAGGCCTCAGAGAAGCAGGTTTGTCGAACATGCGTATCGGCCGCCACCTTGGCAACAATGGATCACGGAATGTATAGTCTACCGTCGCGGAGAGTCAGGGCGTCCCAGGAACACAAATGAGCGTGAGGATCGCGAAATCATAAGAGCGGCCACGTCCGCACCAACAACGTCGCTAGACTCGGCTCGACGCCATTTACCACCTTCCACACATCCTGTGGTATGAAGGAAAACCCTTCAGAGACGACTGGCCGACGCAGGTATACGGAGCCGACGTCCATTAAGACGCCTACCACTGACCCCACATTAGGGCGGAAAAAAAAGTTTTCTATTTTGTTTTTGCCCTAGTGCGGAAAAGTTGGGTACTGGTGGGTAGGTCACGTATGCAAAGTTTTGGGAAAAAATAAAAATATCTTCCTTCTCCATTTCGGCCGTGATTTTTAGCAGATTTTTACCATACAGTTAACCCTGCTGTTCTGTTCGGGTCAATATGACCCAAAATAAAATTTATACGTTCATAAAAAAATATAGTACAGGGATATTTTCATGAAACTTCTTGACAAATAATATAAATATGTACTCCTAGTGGGATTTATGTTTATTTGTACTTCGAAGAAATATTTTTCAATTTATACCTAATGTATCGTTCGGGTCAGTATGACCCAATGCAAAAAATCATTTATTTTTACTCAAACATGTTCGGTTTTGTTTGGAATAATTCAAAAGAAAATAATAACAATAGTTTCTCTAATTTATCCTATATTATTTCTCTATTTTATCTCTAAATTTATCTCTAATTTTCGAAAAGTACTTCATTGACGTATGTGTTTGGTCACATGACAAGAGAGCGTGTGCAAGGTCAAAAAGTTGATACGATTTGCAGGGGGGCCAAAATATTTGCTCTTATTGCAGAGTTTCTTTTTTTCTGCTGTATTTCACTTTCTGATATACTGTAAAAGAGTTGTGCCTGTAAATGTGAAAAAAATGGCGAATCGCATAAATTTGAGTCACGCTGGTATAGCTAAACTAATAGAAGCTTCTGACAGCGAAGAAGTATCCGAGTATGAAAATAATACAAGTGATGAAATTGAGAGTGAAAGTTCTGACAACGATTTTGATACCGATATTCAACAAATGAACTATAAAAAGAGTATTCAGTCCAAGAATCGTGAAATAAAGTGGAAGTTTGATCCACTGCCACATTCTTCTCAATCAACAGCTTCTAATATTATAAAAACTTCTCCATGGGTCACACGATATGCAACGGCAAGGATAACAGACGTAAAAAGTGCATTTGAGATAGTATTCAATTCTACGAAAACGAAATCATAAAAATGACTAATATTGAAGGAGAAAAGGTTTATGGAAAAATGTGGAAAAATATCGAAAGTAAAACTTTTCAAGCATATATTGGATTATTAATTTTAGCTGGTGTTTATAAATCATATGGAGAATCAACAAAAAGCTTATGGGATAAAGAAACTGGCAGAAATATATTTCGTGCGACAATGTCCCTTGAAACATTTTGCACCATATCGAGAGTTATTCGTTTTGATAATAAATCCACTCGTCAAGAAAGAAGAAATTTGGATAAATTAGCGTCAGTGTGAGATATCTGGGAAAAGTGGATAGAAATTCTACCATAATTATATAATCCGAATGAAAATACTACTGTAGATGAACAATTAGTAGGATTTCGTGGCCGATGTTCTATCAAACAGTATATACCAAGTAAGCCATCTAAATATGAGATCAAAATATGGACTTTATGTGACAGTAAAACTTCGTATGTACTGAAAACACAAATTTACACTGGAAAAGAACAAGGGTCAAAACCAGAGAAAAATCAGGGAATGCGAGTAGTGTGTGATCTTACTTATGGGTATTCGGGGCACAATATTACATGTGATAATTTTTTCACATCTTACAACTTAGGACAACTTCTTCTAAAGCCGAAAATGACTATGCTTGGCACCATTAGAAAAAATAAATCAGAAGTTCCTGAAGAAATGCCAAACAAAGAAGTTCACAACTCATTATTTTATTTTACAGAAGACGCAACAGTTGTAAACTGAATCCCAAAAAAGAACAAGAATGTTATTCTTATGAGCACTTTGCATCATGACAAAGAAGTTAGCAACAGACCTGACAAAAAAACATTATAATCTTTGATTATAATTCAACTAAAGGGGCTGTGGATACTCTTGATCAACTTTTAAACACGTAGACTTGTAAATAAAAACAAATCGCTGGCCCATGATAGTATTCTATAACATGCTTGATACTTCTGCGTACAATGCATTTGTTCTATGGACTTCAATACATAGTGAATGGAACGAAAACAAATTGACCAAACGAAGGCTATTTTTAGAAGAACTAGGAAAATCACTCATTTTTCCACACATTGAAGCAAGGCCACACCTACCAAGAAGTGATGACTCAATAAAAATAGTGAAAGGAATACAGAGAAAAAGGGAAAACGTACCATTTGGATTTGCTGAGAATACTTCATTGTGTATCAAACGTGCAAGGTGCAAGCTCTGTCCATCAAGCAATGGCAACAAAACTAATATGTTATGCTACAATTGTAAGAATCACGTTTGCAAATCTCATGTAAGATATTACTGCTCAAATTGTAAATAAAGGTATGTTTCAATTTCGAATATTTTTCTGTTATTTTTATAGATTATTATTATTGTAAGTTTCAATTTAAAATATTTTTCCGTTATTTTTATAGATGATTTATATTATTAGATCTATTTTTAAACTTACATTACTATTGTTTAAACCATTTCTTAAATGACACCTGTCATTTACTGCAAGAAAGGTAAGTTTTCTGAATTGGGTCATATTGACCCGAACGCTACATACGTGGAGTAAATACGAACAGAACAGCAGGGTTAAAAATGCGTATTTCCATTGTTTTGCATGCAGCTTTTCGCTTTTCTGAAATAAAATTCAGAAAAAAACCCAGAACTCACCACTGGAAGGGGGCTGCATTGCGAGTTCCACCCCTGCTCACCCATCCACCCAACCATATCGGCACTTAACTCCTTTGTACTTGCAGTTATTCCGGTTCTACTTGGTACTCGCATTTGGTTTCAAATGATAGCATTGCTTTTCTCGACTTTGTTCGGGTTCTAACTAAACCGTCGTGCTTATTTTCTCCACACACAGCCGCAGAAACCTCTGTTACTAGTTTCACGAAACGTTCAACACTTTCGGTGTGGCAAGAAAATTTTAGGCTTCCCAGCCGTTGAGCTACAGACACTCCACTGGAAATCAAATTTCTTAAATCATCTGTCAATTTGGGGTTCCGTCAAATTACATTTCTGCCTATCAATAAGGTCAATATATGAAACTGACTCTAAGTTGAGTGACGGAATTGTTGTAGTGTCTGATTCCTTCCTTTTTTTTCCTTTCTTACTCGTAAAATCCTACCTAGTCCAAGTTCTCAAATGGAGTGTCTGTCGTATGTGATCATTGACAAGATTATTGCTTCCGGGTGGCCGAAATAGCCATTTCTCTGGATAATGGGATCGACCACAGTCCTCAAATCGTTTTTAAGATAGCGTGAGGCGTTTAGTGTCTTGACGGACATTTGCCTAAGTGCACGTATGGTCCACAAATTTCATGGACCATGCGTGCAATTTGTATTTAATTTCACTGTAATCCACATAGGTGGTACACTTTCATGATGAACTCTGCCAGAGTTTCAAGTTGGTTTGAAGGCTCTGACGAGCTAATGTATAAACGCTTTATTCGATTTTCAGTTGTTAGCCAACGTGCATAAGTCATTTTCCCAGGGTGCTTTTGTGACAAATTTGATGAGCAGTTTCTATTTGTGACAGCTTGACCAATATCCCAAAGCTATCGCATGTGTGTGCAAAGATGTCGTTTTTTGCAAATTCTCTTGAATTGTCTATAAATCTCACAACTGGGAGTTTTTTACAATTTGTCAATGCTTTCCCAGTAGGACCAGAAAATGCATTAGGGCCACTCGTTCCACCATCCAAATGCTGCACTAAATGTCAGAGTCGCAACTCATTTGTGTGTAACTGGCAGATAAACCAGTCCAAGGGTTTCCCAATGGCTTCCCCAGAAAGGCGAATCACGCCGATTTTATAGCCAGTAGTAACGACTGTTCCATCGCACCCTATTGCTACTAGTTGATGAATGACAATATTCTTATTCTCCATTAATTGCGGCATTATTTGAGAGATGCTCAAAGCTGATGACGAGGTTAGTGCTGTGTGTCCAAGGTACTTGCTTCCAGGTTCCTTAACGTGTTCTTCCAGGACTGTTTTCTGGTACATCTTTCCTTCTGCGCTCCCTTGCATTAGAGTTTTGTCCTTCCTTCCGTCAAAATAAAGTCCCTTCAGTGGTTCCAGATGTCTTTCATTTCCTTGCTGATACTCTGTCTAAATTTTTTCCTCTCTCTTCTTATTTTATGTCTATCAATTACATTTAATGTGTCTGTTTCGTGAATCATCCCCAACTCTTTCAAAACAGCGCTTGCAATCATGGTTCCAGTCCAATCTGAAACTCCGGTACTGTCACAAGCTAGCTACTGCTGGGTATCGGCTTAATTGTAAAGTCTTTTTCCCCTCAGATTGAGTCATCCTGGATGTGGATGTGGAAGGCTTCAAGTAATCTGTGTCACTATCGGAGTTATGTGGATCCACGTCAGAATCTGGGTCAGGAAATGTGAGCCTAGATGGAGCAACATATGGCGAAACGTTTATTTTAAGACTCACTGCTTTTGTCTCTTTCTGCTTCCTATCGGCTCGTTTCCTCAGGTTTTCAGTTTCTTTTAAGTCAATTGCGCCTATGGACATTTGCCTAAGTGCCCGTTGGTCTATAAGAAAAGTTCTTTCTATTTCAGAGATCCTTTTATGCTTTGGGCAAGAACATTTTTTAAAAGAAACACACTTACATGAAGAAATGTCGAACAATTTCTGTGAGGCTTTCATGAAGGTTTTAAGCTTCGGTTCTAAAGTTGTTCATACCAATGTACTTCTTTACCTTTCTGCACGCAGTGTGTCAGCTGCTGCCTTTCTGTATTAAGTTTCGAATTACCTCTGTATTTTATTTAAGAACAAAATGATAACTTGCATACAAAACAATGGAAATACACATTTTTAACTATACGCTAAAAATCTGCTAAAAATCACGGGCGAAATGGAGACGGAAGATATTTTTTGTTTTCCTCAAAACTTTGCATACGTGACCTACCCACCAGTACCCAACTTTTCCGCACTAAGCCAAAAACGAAACCGAAAGCTTTTTTTTACGCTTCGCCCTACCTCACATCATAGGCAGTGTCGATTGGATTTTTGCCGACCTCGAGCAAGCTGTAGTGTGACCAACTGGAGGCGTGTGATCTTCAGCGATGAATCCCGATTCAGTCTCAATGCTGATGACCAGCGCATACGCGCGTGGAGGCGGCCAGGCCACCGGTCCGATCCGGCATTTGTTGTCGAGAGGCATGCGGCAATTATACAAGGTGTGACAGTGTGGGGAGCGATTTGTTGGGACACACGATCACTTCTAGTCGTTCTTCAACGCACGTTGACGGCACGCAGTTATGTGGATCAGATTATAAGGCCAGTTGTACTGCGTATGCTATCAAGTCACTCAGGTGCCATTTAACAGTAAGACAACGGTTGTCCACATACTGCGCGACTCTCTCAACAATGTCTTCAAGAATATGACGTACTCCCATGGCCTACCAGGTCACCTGACCTCTCGTCAATAGAGCACGTCTGGGACTTCCTTGAATGGCAACTGCAGCCGTCCCGGAATACTGGTGAATTATCTGCCCAGTTGCAAAGATTATGCATGATCTTCCGCAGAAAATCATAGGTGACCTCATTCATTCGATGCCACGCTGTGTTTCGGCTTGTATAGCTGCCAGAGTTGGATTTACTACTTACTGATTTGTAACCTTTTTCATGCCATATCTTCTTAATACAACGATCTGTTCTTCTGAATTTGTAATCATTTGCTTATCTCCTCATACACTACATACATGTTAAAATTCGTGATAGTAGCTCATTTCCTTCTGGGTGCATATATTTTTTTGTGACAGAGTGTATTTTACAAGAGTAAAAATTAGATTTACAAAAGCAACGAGAGACCGTCTCGTGTAATGAAAAGTACATGTTGGATTGAGATTCATTTCAGCCGTTTGCTGGAATTGCTGGACGAGCTCCACATCTTATTCTGCGTAATTTTTTATTATAGTTCTTTTATTTTCTTTCAAGTATCATGCAAAAAATGTAAATAGAAAAGTAAATGCATTCTTACTGGGCGAAGCCGCTGTAAACTTGGCTCTACCCGTTTGTGTAAGTGTGTTAGATTATGTGGTTAGCGGATGACCTTCCTTTTTCCCTGGGGGGGAGGAAACGCACTTCATTCTTAAGCAAGTTTATAAATTACAATGTATATTTTGTATCGCATTGTTAGAGGAAAATTACTGTTTCTTTGATTATTTTTTGGCCATCTGAATGAATTTTCACAAACATTATTATGCACTCCACCTTAAGTCCCGTGTTGCATTTAAAAATTTGAAAAGGCTAAAGTAAGCACACGGTAGAAATCAAATACCGATGAAATATAAAGGAAACAAGTCGGCGATCGGTTTTCGACTCAGCCCTAGTTAAGCACGCTACGTTTATTACATTAATTTATTTTCAAACATAATAGACATGGTGAAAAGACTTATTTTATTTTCAGTACCTACTTAAATTTTCGATTCTTATTTAACATTAATTATGTCGATTTCCTCTTTTTTTATTATGCTCCCACAACTAGTGAGTTTAAGCAAAAGGTTATAGATGAAACAGGAGACTGCACAGGTAGTCAAACGTCTATTTCAAGGGGCAGTTGACTTTCTGATGAGGGGCAAATTTATCTCTGCCACTTGAATCCTTGTTAACATTGTTTCGTTAGAAAGGTATGATAGACAATAGTCTTTTTTTCTTTATATTCTATGATTTGATGAAAGGTCACACTTTTTAGTCTGTTCTTCCTATTCTGCAACCCAAAATCGATATAATTCAATCTTCTCTACAATATAAAGATGATGCAGAGAAATTAAAAAGTAAAAATAAGTAAAAATCAAAACTTATGAATGATTTATTTCCCGTCGAAGCAAGTAACGTGTAAATCCGTTTGATTGATTTGAAAAAATAGTTCGAAACTGAAAAAAAAATCACATTCAATGAAGGTTGCGATATTTATAATGGATGATAATCCATCAACAAAAATGTTCATGTATAGTTCATCAAAAATATAATCATAGGATTAGTTAAAACTAACACCAAACTTATTTTTAAAACTTTTTGATTAGAAATTAGAGCAATTTAAATTTTGAAACTTCTTGTAATTCAAAACACAGAACATCCAAAGTTTAGTCTACTATCACACTTTTAAATGTCGTTATTTTGAATGAGCGCGACGCTGCCGCGTCGTTAGTTCGTCGGAATCCAGTACCGAATCCCGGCGAGTTCTGTTGAATGCCTTGTTGAAAACTCCAGATGTAGGTTCTTTCAGTCCGTAGACCACCCTTCCGTGTGGTGGTAAGGACTGAAGTAGGGTACGAGGTCACCAGATGTCACCACTGGGGTTTTTAGGTCAAAATTGTGGTTTCAGAAAATTGTGGTATAAGTCAGACTCAAACCGTTATGGTGTCCTAAGGCCGTGTGCCAAAAAACTGGAGCCTTAGAAGTCTGACCTGGAGGCATAAGACACAAAAACATCTCCGTTTTATATAAAGAAAAATACTGGATAATAATATAAAAAATGTATCATTCATACTATTTTATTGTAAAACAGCTTCGATTCAAGAAATTAAATTATTAGTGTTGTTTTCTTAATTATGTTACCAATCAATTTATCAAACTCAGACACCTATTAATATTAAACATTCACCAAATTCCAAAATGTACTCGTAATCTATCTGCAAACGTACAATACTTTATTAACTTAACTGAACTTCTATTTTTTCAAATTAAAAGATAATATATACGGTAGATACAGCTGTTGCCATTCCACAATCACAAATAAAATACGCTGACATTAGTTAGTAATAATTTTTTCATATGTGAATCTTCTTTCAGTATATCGTTAGGCTTCAAATATATTGCTCTCTAAAATCAAAATCTCTTTTCCGTTTAAGCTTAGAGTGCAACTCAACACGTGGCACTCAAAATTTATGAACGAAATAATTTCAATTTCATTTTAATTAATAATACTAGAAGATCAGTTTATGTAGGAATTTCCACAACGTACAGTATTTGTAAAAAATTACTATGAAAAAGAATAAATTTCGCAAAGCCTCTGAACAATAACTGAAAACTGAAACTCACTGTTTGCGGAAAAGATAATTTATTCCTAAACAAGTTTAAAATCTTTAACACATGACTGATGAAGCATTCATACGCAATTTATATATGCCATAAATGAATATCGAATATGACTAAAGGAAATCTGTAAGATATTTATTCAGCTGAACGATTATGGGACAAATAATGAAAGGGACAGACAATAACATTTAGTTATTGTTGGACGTGTGTTTATACATAATATATGCGTGCTTGTAAGCACGTATCAGAGAATCTGTTTATATGAGAGTTAGATCATGTGTCTCTACATACTTGCATATAAATTGAATTTAATAATCATTACTAAAGTTAATAACAATGAACTTCGACTGATAGATTTAGAAGGTTGCGTAAGTTTGAAACATTGGACGAGAAACTAAAATGGCAAATTTAAAACAGCTGATGATATGTAATATTTTCTAGTATTACAGCAATCCTAAGTTCTTTAATAAACGCTTCACTTTATTCTGTAGCAGAAATTTTTCATACCAATTGTTAAACTTATACCGTCATAAAAATTTCTTAAAAATGAAATTCACAATCCACACACCATATATATATATATATATATATATATATATATATATATATGCATACGCATACACATGCATACACACACACACACACACACACACACACACACACACACACATACTTACATACATACATACATACATACATACATACATATATATACACATATAGTGTGTCTCAAAAATCTTTCAAATGGCTATAACTATGCAACAAATCATGGTGCAGACGCGAGTCCTACGTTAAATGAAAGAAAAACACTCCAAGTTTATGTATGCAGAAGCTTACATACAGGCTCTTACAAACTGCGACAAATTCTCCGGAAAATTCCGGAGAATTCAATTTTCCAGTAAGACAGAGCTCCTCCACATTTGGCTCCAATAGTACGGGAATTTATTAACTAAACATTTTCCCTGAGCCATGGATCGGATGAAAAGGGTGAATTGTATGGCCCCCATGGTCTCGAGATCTTACCTCCATGGATTTCTATTTCTGGGGTTATGCAAAAGCGCAACTGTATTTCATTCATGCCGAAAATATAGACCATTTAAAAGAAAAGATAACTGAAGCTGTTTCATCTCTCACCCCGAATGTTCTCTGCCATGTATGGGAAGATGAATATCATCCATATCATGTATGCCATGAATATGATCCATACGTCTGCAGGGCAACCTAGGGAGCACACACCGTGGTTTTCTGAACAGATAAGAAACTTGGAGATTTAACCATTTAAACACCAACATTATTTTTGGAACACTAAATATATATGTATATATACTATATATATATATATATATATATATATATATATATATATATATATGTGTGTGTGTGTGTGTGTGTGTGTATATAGTCCAAAGGAGGTAGCCTTATCATCACTTAAATAGTTCGTAAGATAAATAAGTTGATCTAAAGGGCATCCCAGTTAAAAGTTCTTAGAAATGTATTTTACATCGCTCCTAAACAACAGCTTAGCTTGCATCTGTCCATTTTAAAAACTCGTTAAAGATTATATTTGGCAAAAATTAATTCTTTTGACTAATCTCGTGTGTTATAGAGAAATTAATAATAATTTATCTTTTAGGGACAGAATTAGAGCTCTTCCAGATGCTTAGACTAAATTGCGGTAAGTCACGTGGACATATCGAGAGAGATTATCTGAAGGAAAGGATTAAGCAGCAAGATTTAACAGAATGATTTAGTCTTATAGTGACGCGCCCAAAGAAAAATCAGAGCATACGAACTGGAATTAATTTGTGAGAAGGAACCTTTATTAATTGTAAAGAACAAAACTGGTTAAAAGGGAATTCACTAACAGCATCGCGTTTTTTATATATAAATAGATTTAATCATAGAAGAAAGCTATAATGGTATGTGTGTATAAAACATGGTTGTAGGTCATGGATTGATTGGTTGGTTGATTTGAACGTTTTTATGATCTGCAACACAAGGCTTGATCTAAGGCATCATTTTTATTTTTACATTCTGCAGTATTATTCATATATTCGACTTCAGAATATAAAAATATTGAATTCAGTGCAACGTGTTTTGTAGCTTTTCGTCTGCAGTATCTAAATTTTGTAGTAGTTCAGACATTTTGGAACCTAAGTATTCTACAATTAAAATTCTCATTGATCTCGAAACTATTTTGAGAAATATTAAAAAATGACTTTAAAGATGAAAAAAAAATTTTTTTTGTTTACAAGAGAGATATAAACTTTAATTAATTTAAGTTTAGTATTATAAGTTTCAAATTAAAAAGGTAAAGACTTCGTTAAACAGACGCCATATACATTTATTACTACCTGATGAATTAAATACAACTCTATAATTTAAAAATTGAGATTTAATTTTTAAATTTTTAAGAATAACTTCTACCCAAAATTTTCTAAAATTATTTTTTTCTTTATTATTAAACACTGTATGACATAGGCAAACATATCTCCTTGATTTCGACATTCCATACCTTAAATTTATTAGAAAGGTCAAGAAATAACATTTCCTGTTTAAATTGATTACAGCAATATTTTCCTTAAATTTAATCAACTCTTGTTTCCTTAATCGACTAAATTCATACCAAGAAATGATTGCAATCGAAATAATTGGATATCTGGAGAGTAATTACATTTATGCGCTCTAATCTGAGAAACGAAACTTAATTTTGTTGTTTCATTTCCTATTAATTGCATGCTTAATGATACGCATTCGTGTTTTCAGTTTTTCAGTGTACTAAGACGAAAACACGTATTCTTGATTTCGCTTTAAAATGAAAAAATAAGGAGGAAGCATTAAATTTTTTTATATGCTTTACTCTTGTTTCTTTAATCATCCAAAAAGTGAAAAGATCCTTTTAAAAAAAAGATAGTTCTTAATTTTAGTACAAGGCATGTTTTCACATGAATATTTTTAGTTGAAAGAACAGTGAGGTTATACGCAAGTAATGGTATTTTGAGTTACTTATATTGAGAAGTAATCATACAAAGCAAATTAATTAATTTCATTTAATTAATTTTTTTATATTTCATGTGTTAAGGCTACTGGTACTAACCCTATTGCATTCGTTCTCCTCAATGTTAACCTATGGAGAAAATTTGTCCAAAGATTACCTACTTGGAATGAAAGATTTTTTAAAAATTGTATTGCGTAATAGAGAAAGGGATTTTACACCTCGGAGCATTTTTCGTCCTCTAAAGAAAAGTAGAAAAATTTTAAAATTTATATTATTCGGGGGAAAAAGTCTGGTATAGTATGTTTTAAATGCTCATCAATTCATTTGGTGGGCAAAATTTTTAAAATGAATCCTGTTGTAAGGTATAGAAAAGTCCGTGCCATCTGAAAATACCATTTTTATTGGATTATCAGCAGTTATGTAGCTGTAACTAGTAGACACTTTTCCTCCATAGGTTAACATTGAGGTGACAGAATCCATTAGGGTTAGTACACAGCAGCCTTAAATGACTATATCTTTGCATATTTCTTTTATTCTTATATATCTTTACTTTGCACAGTATAAAGGTATTTAAATATTGTTTTATATAACTTTAAAGGCTTAATAGTAGCCGGGCCATCCATTAACAACTGATACATATTCTAATTATAAGTTATGGAATATTTTTTACTTATTTATTTTTTTTAACCTATGGCTTTATTTGTAAAATTAATCTATATTTGCAGGCAACACAAACAGCAAAGAACTGAACATTGAACAGATGCATAAAGCACAATAGTGAACAAAGTCAGATAAAAGGTGTTAAAAGTTCATAGAAAGTTCATCAAATTTCTAGCGTCCCAGTATAATTTGGTTAAGTTCTCACTTTTTTGGGCTTCCGAATCCAGTCTTGGGCATGAAAGTAGGAGATCTGCATTCATATTGCCTGCCCTGCAGACCTGGCATTCACTTTTGCTTAGGATGCCATTTCGCTTTAAATGTTCTGCTAGATAGTCGTGGCCTGTTTTAAGTCTGAAATGTGTCACTGATTCTGTACGGGATTTTTGACTATAGTCTTTCCAGCTGTCCTGCATCTCTTCCCAACGTTTCCCCTTAGATAGCAAGTTCTGATAAGTTATTGAATATTCGAGCTAATTTAGGTAATACACCGAAATGAAGGCGGTGTTGGTGTCATAAATTTACCTTCGGACCGTCGCAATGTTGGAAGTCACATAAGCGGGCGTAATGTGCCCAATATGCACTTTTTATAAACTTTTTCTAACTATAAAAAAACCCTTTTTTATTAAGGTATACAACAATGCTCGGAGCCGTTTCTTTCAAAAACTGTACTCGCGGACATTTCTGTCTTATTTTTTTGAAGGAATATAGCACCAAAATGGAAAATGAGGAAAAACAATAGACAACAACTAAGCAACTTTTTACAAAATTAAGGATTTTTTGTTGAAATTGAGAATTTTTAAAAAATAAATGGCTCTAGCTCTACAAAAAAAGTTTCTTTCAAAAGCTGTACTTGCGAAAATTTCTGTCTTATTTTTTCGAAGGAATATAGCAGCAAAATGGAAAATGAGGAAAAAAAATAGTCCATAACTTTGCAACTTTTTTCAAAATTGAGGATTCTTTGTCAAAATTGAGGAAATTTTTCAAATAAATTGCTTTAGCTCTACAAAAACAGTTATGCATGTATCAATAATTTCTTTTTATCATATGCACGAAAGACACTTGGGAGTGTAATGACCTAAAAGCTAATCGATATTTTGAAATCTAAAAGAAGCACAGGCGACAGTACCGGCCTTCTCTCTAAAGGGGCCTGGGTGAAAGAAACCATTTGGGGCCCTACATTTTTAGTAAAGTAAAAAAAAAATTACAAATACGGACGTATATTACTAATGCAAGTTTATTTAATGCGAGATTTTGTTTTTGCTATTACATTAATTACTTCAGAAAAATTACAATTTTTTGCAATTTCTTTTTCGATGCTTAATATAGCAAGTGCGTTTAAGCCTTCTGCACACATGCTTGGCCAAAGATAATTCCTTGTTAATTTTAATTTGCTGAAAGATCGCTCAGCACTTGTTATAGTAACTGGCAACGTAAAGAAGAGTTTTAACACAGTTAATACATTTAGAAATAACTCATTATATTTATTATTTACTGTGTATTGCAATATGTCTTGTGCGTTATTTAATTACCTTCCATTCCAAATCAAATTATGTGCAAGAGTACATTATTTTAGTTCTTGATCATGTTGGGCCCCGGTGCATAGCATCCGCCAAACCCCCCTGATGGCCGACCCTGACAGGCATTTCACATGCCATTACATGTAACATTTCAGCGATTTCTCGTGAGTTTTTTTTATAAATGCAGCGTATATTAACAAAAAATGGACTTAGAGTATGTAGGTACTCTGTAGTTCATTACATTCTCAATATAGTTGAGAAACCTACCTGAATAATTTCATAGACATATCATCATTACATTTTGAGTTATCATAATAGTCGTTTACATTTTTAATAAAAATCAATTTCTTCAGGAAACACAAAGTTATCACTTATAATGAAATTGACAGCTTTTGATCTTCTTTCAATAGATCTCATTTCAATTCTGATGATCGTACAGAAAAAAAAAATGAAAGTAGATATAGAAAGAGAAATTTACATTCTATAAGTAACAGGAAAGAAAAAATTCGGAACTTTCATCGAAATCGACCTTTAAAAGGTAGTCATATACCTTTAATAATCCGTAAACACTATTTTGAAGTGTTTTCCAAGCAAAAATAGTATAGTTCTCTGAAAACAATGACATTTTAGTCACAAAAGCATTATTCTGAAACTTTTCCATATTTTCATTCTTTTCAATTTTTTCAGATATTCATTTCTAGGAGACGTATGTTTATAAATATTGGCATAATCTTACAGTATTAAGTTATGAAATGAGTTAGAAAATTAATTTTAATGAATATATTTTTAAAATAATTTCCGTACGATAAATGTATACGTAATAATGTTGCGAGATCAGGCTCAATGTGACTGGCAGATCACTTTGGTCACTGTAATCACTGGGGAAGATTTTGAGTAAATCGACTTCTACGGAATCAAACAGTACACACACAACAGATACACTGTGGAACTAGTGGCTCTGCCCTCTAGGTAGAAAGTGGAGGGAAAGAATGTAATACCTGTGCCTATTAGATCGCTTACGCGCGACCGAAGGCTAGTTAAATATTGCAGTATATTCCCGTTATTGATAATCACTTTGGTCACTGTACCCACTGGGGAAAATTTTGAGTAAATTGACTTATACGCAATCAAGCATCATTACATACACAACAGATACACTATGACACTAGTGTCTCTGCCGTCTAAGTAGAAAGAGGAGGGAAATAATGTGATACCTGTGCCTAATAGATCGTTTGTGCCCGACGGAAGGTTGATTAAATATTGCAGTATATTCCCTTTATTGATAATCCTTTTGGTCACTGTATGCACTGGAGAAGATTGAGTAAATTGACTTATACGGAATCAAAGAACATTATATAAACAACAGCAACACTATGACACTAGTGGCTCTGCCGTCCAAGTAGAAAGATGAGGGAAAGAATGTGAATCTGTGCCTTTTAGATCGGTTGCGCCTGACCGAAGGTTAATTAAATATTGCAGTATATTCCCTTTATTGATAATCACTTTGGTCACTGTACCCACTGGGGAAGATTTTGAGTAAATCGACTCATGCGCAATCAAGCATCATTACATAAATAAGAGCTACACTATGACACTATTGACTCTGCCGACTAGGTAGCAAGACGGGGGAACGAATGTGAGACCTGCGCCTATGAGATCGGACGCACCCGACCAAAGGTTAATTAAATATAGCAACATACGTATACCCGTTATTGATAACTCAAGAACCAAATTTAATTATTTTGAATTGTTTTGAGAAGTAACTTACATGTTTAATGATTTCTGTAGTTGATTTGTCATGTTCCAAAAGTACTTTTGAGCGTTTACCTTTTTTTTCTTCTTAGTGCAAATGAAATATATAGATTAATTGCTGCTTCTTAAAAATAATATAGTTTCATCGTTCTTAAAATATTTCCTTGAAATAATGAAATAATAATCAATAAAATCAAATTTGATATAAACTGATCTTTCGTCTGTACTCAAAGATCTAAATATTGTGATTTATCATAGAAAATGATTGTAGTTCCGATATGCGTCAGACCATGATTTTATCACTCTTTAAGCTGATATTTCCACAAATCTGGCATTTTTTCGGGCATCGACAAGAATAAGGGAAAAACGACAACATCACTAAAAGTTATCTAATAGTCCAAGGTTGACAAACGTAGATGTTTCAACACTGCTTACTGTAATAGTTTCTTTGTCGTCGTCTTCGTTTTTCAACCTATGCGGAGGCACTTGTCATGAAGACATTCGCCTATAATGCACCGCAATTTTACTGGTCATTTTATTATGGGTGCACCATATAGGCGGACCAGCATTACCCCGTATGAAAGGACGACAGAAACGGAGGCATTTTAGTGGCAGGACGCCAGGATTCGATCCAAGCACTCTGACCACCGAAAGCCAGCGCACTGTACGACAAGACCGCCACAGACCCCTGTAATATTTTCTTATGTTATAATGTTTTAAAAAATAATTTTTAATATTTTGGGGACAAATAATGGTAACATAATGTCTTGTATAACATTCTTTTAAATTTTAAATCCTTCATAATCTGTATATAAACATCTACTTTCATAAATATGCGAAAATCTGAATCCAAAAATAAGCAGCGGCTAATTTGCTATTAGGAAATTATACACCGTAGCTTAAGATTGATATTCAACATTTACGATGTGAGCTAACACTCTTCCTTAAGATTATTTATGGTTAGAACTTTACTTGCTTAGTGTTTCTACGTATGTCTGCTTTTACTCTCTAGTTTCAAAGGTAATGCGGTCTGAATCTGGGGCTACTCATGAATCCTTCGATGTTTCTTCTGAATAAGAATTGTTTTCCTGTATTTGCAAAGGTTAGGATTGCTTTCACTATGTTGTTATGAATGCATTAAACCAACAAATAGATATCTCTAGACATGTCTAGCAAGTTTATTTGTAAAGCAAGGATTTCTGAGATGAACCAATCAACGAAATTGTATACCTAACTTATGAGGTGGTGAAAGACAAAGTGGTGTAAGTCAGTAAGTCAAGTGGTGTAAGTTAAAAGCGTTTTACTGCAAAAAGTACAAAACATTCCTCTATAAAATAAACAAATTATGATTAATAATGATTATTATAATATTACAAATGATAATTATTGTCAATTCCACCATAAATTGAACATGGAGATAAAATTTTTTCTCCCAAATAAAAAAAAGTTGAAAAAGTGACTTACACCACTTTGCCTTTCACCGCCACGTATAGACTTGGTGCTTCTAACTTTCGATTTAGCATCAGGTGTTTCGTAAACATGTACACACACACACACACACACACACACATATATATATATATATATGTTTATTTATTTATTTATAAGTATTAAGCTTTTATCATCATTTTAAATGAAGACTTTTTAATTTTTAAACAAATCTTATAGATGCATATTTTATAATCAAACATAATGATAATCGTATGTAGTTCGACATATACACTGGTGGCCACTGTAAATTCAACACCCTGAAGGAAACATGCAAATAACATGAAATTTACAACATGCATTAGCGGAGGTGAGATATGCAAATGATTAGAATTTCAGCGCAGACGCACATCACGCGCGCCTGTGGCGCCACTTCAAAGCGCTATTTAAGGCTTGGAGATTTCAACGATTTCAAGTTCGGCAATTGTGTTTTTCTTGTGTTTTTTTTTCAAAAAAACGATCAATTGTGCCTCGTCGAAAACAGCGATCATCTTTTGATCAAGTATCCGAGTTCGGCAGAGGAAGAATAGTGGCCTACCGAGATTGTGGATTATCTTTCAGGGAAATCGGTAGTCGTGTTGGACGAAACCAAACAACTGTAATGCGGATATATGATCGTTGGATGCAGGAGAGTACGACGGACCGGCGTGTTTGATCGCATCCGCCTCAGCGCACCACTTCACTTGATGACAGGCAAATTGTGCACATGGCAGTGACGGATCGCTCAGTCACATCATGAACCATAGCACAGCACATGCAGTCTGTAACGCATCATCCAGTGTCTGCGCGTACCATTCGACGCCGTTTACAGCAGAGTGGTCTGTCCGCAAGACGTCCATTGCTTTGTCTACACTTGACGCAGAACCACAGACGTCTCCGCAGCCAATGGTGCGATGACAGAAGGATGTGGACGGCAGAATGGAATGAAATTGTCTTTACTGATGAGTCACGCTTCTGTCTGCAACACCACGATGGTCGCATACGAGTCTGGACACACAGTGAAGAGAGGGTGCCTAACAGCTGCGTTATGCACCGCCCCACTGGTATTATGGTATGGGGCGGTATTGGAAATCACTCTCGCACACCTCTAGTACGCATTGCCGGCACTTTAAACAGCCAGCGCTACATCCCCGAGGTGTTAGATCCCGTTGTCCTTCCTTACCTTTAGGGCTTGCCCACAGCCATATTTCAGCAGGATAATGCGAGACCACACGTGGCACGCATTGTCCAACGGTTCTTCGTCAATCGCCAGATTGAATTGCTTCCCTGGCCGCCTCGCTCTCCGGATCTTTCACCGATAGAAAACATGTGGTCCATGGTTGATCTACGATTGACCCAGATTCCATCCCCAGCTGCCACAGCAGATCAACTTTGGCAACGTGTGGAAGCCGCTTTGTCTGCTGTACCCCGAGAACTCATCCAAAGTCTCTTTGAATCAATGCCGAGGCGTTGATCTCCAACAATGGCGGCTAGTCTGGC